>JADLZN010010187.1:26694-140096 GCA_018155175.1 Sinocyclocheilus anophthalmus | reverse complement strand
GCTGATTTTTGTACAGTCAAACGCATTTGTTAGCCTATATTTTGCAGGTGGGGGCTGTTGAGACAGACATCATTGATGTTATTTTAAACCATTAGTGTGAGTTTTTGAAACAGACAGGAAGTTTCTGACATAATGAGAGAGAAATTAGACAGCTAAGGTTGTCGTACAGCACCCTGGTCTCTTGCTCTTGGCACCGACTGTCATTAGGAGTCCAGAGAACCAGTTGTACCGCTGGTCATACGGTTATTAGCGCTCCTCTGATTACGTTTTCACATCATTCTTCATCATTCCTGTAGTTTTACCTCATGACTTCTGTCTTTTTTTTTCTCCGTCGCTTTGGTGAGGTATCATTAGCCATGCTGAACTACTGACTTCAGTTCTGTGATTGACAGCCGGGTCGAGTCGTCTGGAGGTTTTCGTATCTCACGTCGGCGTGCTACCTGCCGCTAATGGCAGCTTTCCCCAGACGAGGGCTCCTGAATTAGCATCTGCCAGCTTGGGAGCGGGTTTACGCTAATCAGCCTGGGATAGGGAGGAGAAGGAAAGGAAGATTTAAATTACATCTTTTGCAGTCAACAGGAGGGGCACATGAAAGCAGGGTGTCTTGATATCTTATCAAAAGATTGGAAGGCTGGAGATCAGTTCTGACAGAACCCCGCACACCTCGGAGACTCTGCGAGCACATCACCAATTAGGATTCTTTAATGATTTCTTGTATTAATAATAAATGGCCCGGGTTTGGGGAGGGTGTGTGTCAGATGCTGTATATGTGTGTGTGTGTGAGCACTGAACGTGTGTACTATGTGTGTATTACTTCATGTGTAAGGGGCTGAGTTTCATAATGGTGTCAGTGACAGTTTGTGGCATTTGTGGTTACCCCTCTGTCCTAATGCAAAAAGCTGTTAGAGGTCTCTAAGGAAACTGACTCCACATTGGGTTTCAGCTGGACATCTGAAGAGTAGAGGCTCGTGAACTGCTGAGGTGGATGCCGGGAAGCTGGGGCTGCTTCACGAAGACATTTTCCTGGAAAAAGGGGCCACAGCTGAAACTAGCTTTTGTTGTGACCTTACAGAAAACAATAATCACTTCTGCTGAACACCTGGTTGGCACCGTTGTTGGTGCGTTGTTATACTGTATTATTATTATTATTGTGATTAAAGACAAACACAGAGGCCCTAAATTAGAAAGACGCACATATGGAGATGAGGAAAAGAAAATATTAAATACTTGTATGCGTTTTAGGGTTATATAAAAGGAAAATCTTCTTTTAGAGTGTAATCTGCAAAAAAGTAGGTCGACTCGGATCAGCAGATCCGTCAGAAAACACAACGATTCGGTCTGGAAAGAATGTGTTGTGAAGGCAGTATCCCTCGAGACGACATTGGTCATTGTAGGCTCTTCCCTCTTTCCTTTTTTAGATGGGGGGGGGGGGGGGGGGGGGGGGGGGGGGGGGGGGGGGGTGGGGGGGGGGGGGGGGGGGGGGGGGGGGGGGGGGGGGGGGGGGGAAGGGGGGGGGGGGGGGGCGGGGGGGGGGGGGGGGGGGGGGGGGGGGGGGGGGGGGGGGGGGGGGGGGGGGGGGGGGGGGGGGGGGGGGGGGGGGGGGGGGGGGGGGGGGGGGGGGGGGGGAGGGGGGGGGGGGGGGGGGGGGGGGGGGGGGGGGGGGGGGGTGGGGGGGGGGGGGGGGGAGGGGGGGGGGGGGGGGCGGGGGGGGGGGGGGGGGGGGGGGGGGGGGGGGGGGGGGGGGGGGGGCGCGAGAGATCAATCGGTTTCAGATTTAGTTGCATCTACATAGACTGGGGGCATCCACATATTTTTGTGATTATGTATATAAAAGCGGATGGAAATGCCAGACGCGATTTAATTTCCAAAAATGAACACGTTTTTTTTAAGCATACAATTGTTACGAGTTATGATTACATTTCTGATTAAGCAATATTTGAATTGCATTTATTAATCTAGGTTCATATTAATTTCTACCTATGCTAATGCATTTTAACACTTCAAATTAAATTGAGCAAGCATGATAATGAACAATAGTGTAGTATACATTTATTTAGATTAATAATAATTACTTGGATTGCATTTTGCTTATACTTTTTTATACTTTAAATGTTTATACTTTCGTTTTATTCTTTTAAAAAATTTTTTTATAAATGATATATTTACTATATACACTATACTTTATATTTTATACTTTTTATGCAGAAACTATGATGGAAAAATTTACAGAGTAAATTCCTAGTAGTAAATCATGTGACTTGGTCTCAGCAAGTCATAAGAAAACATTGATCTGGCCATTCTGAAATGCCAGAGCCAAAGCCTATTATCAAAATGACTGGCTGCTATGACCTCCTAGAAATGTCTGACATTCTGTCGCTCCCAGACATTTGCTGCCGATCACTAGCAAGCATTGTCCACTTTGTCAATTTCATTACGTTTTGTGGGCATCCACTAAACCGTAACCATAATTTATTGCATATATTAAACGAACCACAGTTGAATTTGCGCCAGTTTCCCCGGAAGTGACAAATTTGTTCCCCTGAACACATGGGATGGAGCTTTATTTACTAATTGTATTTGCACATTTTTCAGAATAAATGAAAACCGCAACTCGAGAACACATTATTATTTACAATATTTTGTTTGCCATTCTCTCCTATTTGCATAACCGAAAGAAGATCACTCAAAGTCCCTACACTGAGAGGAATGATCTGGTTGGGTTGCCCTCTGGGTGATTTGTTTTTAACAAGAAGCGTTTCTGTGATGCGTGTATGTGGCCATGGTGTGTCGGCTTGCGGAGGCCACAGGGTGAGGTGGTGTGATGTATTGAACAAGACTGACCTTGGGAAGGGTCTGGCTCTCACACCACAATGCTTTGACCCTGCTCTCTCCCTAATGTTGGCTGCCATCATAACGAGTCCACTGAAAAATGACTGGATGGTGCTCTCCTCCTTTGTCTCTGTAGATTCACGTTGCTTCCAGGTCTGCTGCATTTTTGCCATGTTTTGTTTGGTTGTGCAAACCTGCCTACATGTTCTGTCAGCTATCGTCAGCAGGTCATATAGCTGATAAACTGACACACAAATTAAGTTTTTCCAAAATACTCTGATTCCATCTGACATTCTTTCTGTTTTGGGTATGACAGAGTCATCCTATTTTCTCAGACTTGCATCCGGTTCACTTTGCAGTGTCAGAGGAGCCAGCATCCCCTGAAGCGCCGCTGAGCATGGAAGCCTGCTTGGCAATTGGAGATAGTGGCCGTGTTACAGCAGGGGGTTCACAGAGTCAGCGGTCTGGAGGCTACTTTCATTATCAGTCTCTGTTTGAACATCCTTGGTTCCAACTTAATCTGTGCTTTCACAAATGCAGTTTTTAACACCGCCACAGAGAACAAAGCAACATGCCTTGGGTTCTGTGACCTGCCTGGCTACAGCAGATGTTTGTGCAGTCCCTGCTCAACCGTAAACTAAAAGAGCTGGGAGAACAGCACAAAGGATATTTCTCATTGTTTACTAGTAAGTAGTCATTAAGGTGACCGTTTTATGAAAATGAATTTAGAGTATGCTTAAAGAAATAATTTATCCAAAAATAAATATTCTGTCATTATTCATGTGATTTATTTTTTATTTTTGGTCCTTTTTGGAGCTTGACATTTGTAGCTTCAACTGCAGTTGTATGGCAGCGATCAGTCTCGGTTTTATAATTCATTAAGCAAAACACTGGATTCTGTATGAGTACTAATTTAGAAATATTCATGTTCATTCTAAACATACTGAACATCAATATTGCAGTATGTGAGACTTTGGTGTGCATTATCATCAGTATAGATTGTGACCGAGTGACACTGATTGAAACATTCACTGAAAGTTTCTGATAAAGGTAAAATAAGTCTAATTTATGGGTTACTTTGACAATTGATGTTTCCTGTAACATCTAACACAATAATTTATATGAAAATGCAAATGTCCAGACTATAAATCTAGTAAAGAAAAAAAAACATTGATTAGTATGGAAGTTAAAATTACACCCTTGTCTGGACAAGTAAGTGGCATTTTCAAAATAACTTTTGAATTGTCTAACCTCAAAAAGTCTCCTTACCATTGTGACAAATGATACCTGCCCTGCCTGTCAGGTTTCACTAATTGAGCCTTTTTAAAATCATTCGCTTGCAAAGCGAGCTTGAAATCCCCATGCTCAGAGCAAATTAGTTGAGGTGTCTCCCCTCCTCAGCACATATTACCATTATGACAAGTTTTACCATCTTCGGTTTTTGCTTCCACAGTTAACACATATCTGCTGTATTTTTAACATTGGCATAAAATCTTAATGATGTGCTTATGTAATCACTTTTTGTGAGCTCAGCAGTGATTGCATTGACTTTTGGCTTCTGGCTGAGTTTCTTGTATATCTACTATACCGTCTGATTCAGACATTATTTCATCTGGACTGTCTTCTGTCTTGACTGTTTCAAGACAGTGTTTTAAAAAGCACTACAGTTGAGTTTAGGGGTTTAGGTTTCAAACTGTCAAAGTGTTTTTTCTTTTTGTAAAATGATACTCACACTGATGGCTTTGGGGGGGGGGGACTCAAGACAATGCTATGAAAAATAAGCAAATTCTCTCTATTAAGTCAAATCTAAGTATGATTTGCTGGCAGTGGAGGCTACTGTTGTTGCAATGACGAATATAGCAGAGAACAGAGTGAATGTACGCCACAGAGACACAAGTGTCAGGTAATGGCTTCAGGGCTGTGATTCATAAAGATCTTTCCTTTGTTGATTTGGACATGCTCTCTGAAGGTAACAATTGTAGTGCCATTTTCACTTTTCACATTTGTATCATCCTCTTTAAAATGATAGTACAACTAGCATAAACTGTGTTTTTATTATAGGCAGAGGGTGATCCAACTCCAAGATAAAGCTTTGAGGCTCTCCATGTCTTAGATATTTTTAAACACATTTAAAATAGATTTCCTGCCATTTGGAGCTGTTCATTTCATACAAAAAAAAAATAAATACAAAAGTATTTTTTTAAATATTTTATTAAAATCATGTTCCATTACAAACTCAAGTCAAATAATATTATTATTACAATACATTAAAAATTCTAAGACATATTTATAAGAAAAATATATTTTTTATATGATTTTTATTTGTTTATTTCTTCCCAATGAGCCAATCTATATGCAATTATTCTGGACTTTTAAGTGTTTTATTTCACAGCTTGATTATTGAAACTCGACATGCACAATGCTGCTGCATGACTTGTTTATTCATATTTCGCAACTTATGTTCATTTCATGCAACTCTTTTGACAGAAGTAGTAAGGTAGGTGTCATCTATAGAGATTTTAAGTGCAATACTGACCATTTAGCAGGTATGTTGTTCAGCTTTTAATGAGAAGACTGTGTTCTTGTTCCTTGGAGGTTTCTGTTTTTATGCTTGTGATTCTCTTCTTTGAAAGCAGTTTTTCAAAGAGGTGATAACTGCGGTGTGGGGGGAAAACTAATGATCTGCCCTGCCAACTCTCTGGACCTTGACTCATATAGCAGATGCAGTACAGGCTGCATTTTTTCTGCTGAACAGATGACATTGACTGTGGCTTTGTCTTAGCAGTCAGTTAATGTCTTAAGCCGCCTTTGCCTTTTATAGCTTTTTTTTTTTAATTAGCAGGAAATATACTGCTATAATGACAAAAAAGTGTGTGTAAATGTAATGCCATGTTTATGGTAGACGCTTGGTGAATTTTGAGAGAAGGTTTTTAAGGTCAGTTCCAAATACATATTTTGTATTTTGTTCCATCACATCCAAAAATACATAATTATCCTTTACATCTTTCTGTACACCCTAATTGTAATCATAATCATATATACTTTTATTAAAACACTCAGTTTATATCACTATCCTACCAGAACCAAGGCTCATCAAACTCCCTTTCACGTCAACTTGCTTTTCTGAAGATTCCGTGACCAGAAATTCATATTGATGCTAATTCTGTTTTTTTTTTTGTTTGTTTTTTTGTTGCAAAATAAGGCATTGTAAATTTTTTATTGAGATCTAATGGAAAGATAGTGGAAATTGTATATAACTATTTAGTGTGATAATAAGTATGATAAACTACTTTAGCTGTCAAATTCTTGTGCAAGATGTTGCAAAATAAAAGAAAATAACCAAATCATACCAGACAAAAACAAAGTTACTAAAAACTTTAATTAAATTAAATGGAACAAAATACAATAAACCTATAAAGTATTCAAAATCAACACTGACTTTTGTATATCTGTTGCCCGGTCTGATTTTTTTTGCAGTGTGACCACCCCTTAGACAAATAGTTTTTTAGACCTAAACTAAGGCTGCGTCTACACGCAGCCAGAGCTTTCCTATCCAATTTTTCCCCCCCTCTCTCAGAAATAGCTGCCCACAAAACTGTCACAAAACGATGTAGTATACATGCCATACCAGTATGTGGCGCTGTAATTCTGCACAGAGATACACTAAAACAGAGAAGAAGACTTGGACTATACGCATAAACCTTGCGCGCGGTATACAAACATGGAACAATACATTTATTAATCTGTGTTATTGTTAGTTAATAAAAAGACAATCGTTCAGTTTTTGTTCATGTTTTTTGTTGCTGTTACGTGACGTAGCGGTGTCCTGACTAAGGCGAGACTGGCTGATGCCGTCACGTGCAAACATATACGGATTTCGCTGTCCACACAAAACCAAGAGTGAGTTTTCAAACTTTATCCCTCTGTGGCCCGATTTCAAAAAATATCGTATTCACTCTCCCAAACGCCGGATCCGTGTGATACAACTCCTATACCTACAAAATTTAGCGTATACAGCTAAATGCGTCCCTGTGGACGGGCATAGAAAATTAAGGGATAATCCATGCACGGCTTTAATGGTTTTATTTCATACCTGCCAGCCAATCAGAATCGAGAATTCAGAAAGAGCATGGTATAAGAGAAAATAAAACATCAGGGAAGCTATTTTACTGTTTTGGTACCCATCACTACAGAAGTGCATGTTTTTAATACATACGACTTCGCGCTATCGTTTGTGATCATGGGTCTGTATTTGTCTTTGTAGAGTATCCTGCATGTAAGGCCAGTGAGTTCCGCTGTGATAACGGCCGCTGTCTGATCCAGAAATCCTGGCAGTGTGACGGAGAGTTTGACTGTCACGATCACTCAGACGAAGCTCCCAAAAATCCTCACTGCAACGGTCCTGGTATGAATCCAACAGTCTATGTGGCTTCATGCTACCAAAGTGTGAAGGATGTCTAAAAGAACAGCGAGCGTTTGGGACGAGGCCAAACTAGTTCTGAGTCACAGCACAATGCAGACGCACTAATAAAATATACCACATCAAACTGAGTATCTTTGAAACGGCTTTAGAAAACAGTGTCCTAATGGATACAGTAGAGTCCTGCAGTGCATTTAACGGTTCTTTCTCTTCTTCCTTAAAGCAGAAAAGAAATGTAATGACACGGCGTATGCATGTGGGAATGGTAAATGCATCAGTGAGACGTTACTGTGCAATCACAATGATGACTGTGGCGACGGGACGGATGAGCTGAACTGCTTCATTAATGAATGTCTGAACAGTAAACTGAGTGGCTGCTCTCAGCTGTGTGATGACCTGAAGATCGGATTCAAGGTAAAGATTTTAGATCATCTTTTGCCTGTTTCCTCCCTCAGAAATGGCGATGTGGAACTTTGTTTGTTTATTTGATTTGCCTATTGCACTGCCAGTAATTATTCTCTTTATCAGTAACACAAAACACCAAAATATATTTATAGTTTTATTCTAGTTTCTTGCATTGTTTTTATGAATGTGGGTAAGTTTCATAACCAAGCAAATTTTGAACAAAACGCTGGAGAAAATCCCATTTACAAAGACTGTCGGATTGGATTCAGATGATGTCAAAAGCTAGATGGAATAGATCAGCTTCCTCAACACTCACAAAGCTCAGTCCTAAACCACTTCCTAGGACGAGATTTCATTCGGTAACTTTAGTCAGTTTTGATTCATATGCTGTTTAATGTTTGATGATGGCGTTATTTTACATATGCATCAGCTTACATACGCGATCGCTTGTTTCTGCTGCTGCTTCACTGTTTTGATCCAGACATTCAGTACTCTTTCAGAAAATGCATAATAGTGCCTCCCAGTGCTTGAAGTGGGCCGGGCCTTGAATGCATGTGGGGTGCGAGAGCATGTCAGGGGAGGCGCGCAGAGTAGTAGAATAATAATTAATTATTGATTACTAAAATCAATAATACGAAAAATATCGAAACGAAAATAATATCTTAAAATGAAAAGAAGCAGGCTTTTGCGATCACATAATTTAAAACCCTTTCCAGGTAAACTCCTGGAAAGTCCAAGGATCCAGTAAACAAATTCAAACAGTAAGTTCAAAACAGCGCTAATGCAGAGAAAACACGGCCGATTTCATCAGCGTTTGCGGAGAGAATAGTGACTTTCGTCCAGATGTGAGTAAAATTATTCTTTTCAGCGTGTATTTGGCTTAAATGCAAGAGTGTTTTAAAATGATCGCTGATTATGCGGTGGTCAGAGATTTAGCAATTCTGAATCAAGCGGCAACCTCCCGCTCTCTCTCGTGAAACCAACACGGAAGTGACTTAAACTGTAATTCGTCAACTGGCCGCTAGAGGCTGGCTCCAAAAGGACCCCCATGTTAAATTGCCCAACTTTACAGCAGAAAAAAACATGTTTACAGCCTGGTTCAAAAAATTATTTTTGTCTATATAGCTAATTTTGCCCTTCATGACAACTGTGAGTTTTTTCTAACTCATCCGTTTAATATATTAGCCTTAAAGTTCTGCAGAATTAAAGCGTGGCCCCGTCGAATCGGTGGGCGTGGTTTTAGCAACCAGCTCCCGCCTCTTTGCCCATTTTCGATAATCGATATTTGATTCGAGTGACACGCGGTGACCTGCTGCCAAGATGGCGATGGCCGGCTCTTTACTACCTTTACCGGTAGTAAAGGCAGGCGATTTAGTGGTCTTTGGCGTCTCCCTGTGGTCCTGTTTGGTATCGCAGCTTGACTTGTGCTTATTTGTATTGAAAACATTTCATTATTGATTGATTGTAACACTATACATTTACTATACATTGTGAATTATGAAAAAGTACTTTAATATAAATAAATAAATAGGTGGGTGGGGGGTGAGTACCAGCACTTCTTTTTTTCCACTTCAAGCACCGCCTCCTATCGTATAACAGCAAAAACATGGAAAGCTGGAAAACTCCGACAATGCTCTTATTTTCCAAGAATATTAGCGTGTGTGTGTGCATATTTTTTTAGGGCTGTCAACGTTAACACATTAGTGCATGCAATAGTTCACAAGTTTAACGCGTTAAAATAATTTAACGCAATTAAGCACAATTTCTATTCTAACCTTTTAACTCGATTGCGCTTCTCTGTATACGATCAGATCATTTTAAGCTGCCAAACTCCGGGAAAGTGCAGTGATCCAGTAAGCAAATGCATTCAGACAATCAGTCCAAATCAGTGCTAATGTAAAGAAAACCAGGCTGATTACATCAGAGATGGCAGAGAGAATAGAGACTCGCGTTGCATTTTCAGTGAATTATGCTTCGAGCTCTCAACAGACCGCTTGTATGATACACAGACTACATTTTCTCGGCTGGATAAAGCAAACCAGCTTCTCTCTAATAAAGTTTTGATGGTTGAGGATTGCAATCAAGGTAAAGACGATTGCAGTGACGTACAGGAGTCGTTTTTTTCCCCATACTAGTAAGCACGTGAGCTGCTCTATTGCTGCACAAACAGATGAGCGCTCTGACGCACAGATGTAATTTTCTTTTGCCGGACACATGTAGTATCCACGTTGTTTCACACACATTAATGTATAATGTTTTGATTTGTCATGTGTATGTTGCTGTGTTTAGTCATTCTGAATGGATCCATGTGCTGGTGGGTACATGCAGTCAGCTCAAGGCTGAGGTTTAGGGTTTTTTAGGCATCTCTATGTGGTCCTGTTTGGTATCGCAATTTGATTTGTATATTGTACACATACTAAATATACATTCTGAAAACATTTTATATATTTATTTTTTTTTTTTTTATTTTGTGTGCTCTGCTGTCACAAAGGTATCGATTTATGGACTCCTTATATCAATTGGTTCTTTGGTGTCCTTTTGGAGTCTCCGAGTATCCTTTTTATGTAAAGACATCTAAATTTATCTTGAAAAAGCTTGCAGAAAATAAAGATTTTTGACAATCACCTTTCAATCTTTTAGTTTACTTTGCTGGATATAGCAAATGATGACAAAATGAATGTGTTAAAATAAATGGTGTATACTTCATTTCATGATAAGAGTGATAATGTGATTAATCACACAATCTGATTAAAAATTGTAATCTATTGACAGCCCTAATATATTTATATATTCAATTAGGTGTACTTCATCCTTTTTTGTTTTGCTTTTTGTTTTGCCTTGTGCTTTGTGTATTTTGTATTGTTTGTTTTGTATTAATTTAACTATATTCTGAAAATGAATTTCATATATTTAGATTTATAGTTTGGGTGTGAGACAAGGGCATAACAATGAAGTCTACAAATACAAAGCATTTGAAAAGTAGGAAAAATACTTTATTAGCAGAACTTTTGTCCCCAGGGAAAGAAGAAACATTCCTTTGTTGACTCCTTTATATAAATGCAGTCAACACTGTGAAATCATAAAATGAACAGGTATCACAATCCGATA
The DNA here is from genome assembly GCA_018155175.1 of Sinocyclocheilus anophthalmus. Classification (NCBI taxonomy): domain Eukaryota; kingdom Metazoa; phylum Chordata; class Actinopteri; order Cypriniformes; family Cyprinidae; genus Sinocyclocheilus; species Sinocyclocheilus anophthalmus. Next base: position 129,334 of record JADLZN010010187.1, on the reverse strand, counting down.
CTTACCATTCTTATGTGTTTCTCCCTCCAGTGCAGATGCCGCCCTGGCTTTAGACTGAAGGATGATGGGAAGACCTGTGTAGATGTGGATGAGTGCTCCACCACGTATCCCTGCACACAGCACTGCATCAACACTCACGGCAGCTTCCGCTGTGTGTGTGTGGACGGCTTCCAGCTCAGCCCCTCCGACCCCACTGTCTGCAAGTCCACCTCCGGTATGAGTCAGACGGCTGATCTGTCCATTATAGTTACGCACAAGACATCTGGCCATGTTACATTGTAGGATGGTTCAATTAGATCAGGGTTTTTCAAATGCTTGTGAAAATATGAAAAGTACACTTTCCAAAGGAATTCACCACTGGATTTGCCATTTGCAATGTTGATCCATCGTTATAAAAAACGAAAAATTGTAAATAAGTGTCCTGTTCGTGTTTTTTTTTTTTTTTACGTTACTATGTCTTCATTTTCCTCTCACTTTACGGTACCGACGCGGCGCCGTTCCTATTTCGCTAACGGTATTAATTGAGAGAAGCTCAAACTTGGGGCTCCAAAATACACATTGTTTTTAAAGCAGGTAGGATTAACACTAGTTTTTCAACTCGGTACCCCTAACATCATTCAGTTGTTTGCTGGTTCCTCATGAATGATTGCTCTCCCAGGGTCTGAACCAACGCTGTACGTTGACTACGATACGGCAGCAGATGATCCTATTGACAGGAGTGACGACTCCAGGCAGTATGTTGATACGACGCAGAACATCAACGGCAAGCGACGTTCCAGTGATTCATTGCATTCGGTTGTTTTGATATTAAAGAAATAGTTCACCAAAACGAAAGTTTGCTGTGCACATGGTCACTCTCAGGGATCTAAGTTAGTGGAGTTCTTTCTTCAGCAGAACGTTTTGGGGAAATGTAGCATGTCATCACTGCTCAGCAAGGATGCTCTAGCAGTGAATGGGTCCGTGCAGACAGAGAGTCAAACCAGCTGATAAAACATTACAATACTCCACACCATCCAGTCCCCCGAAAAAAAAGCGGCATGTTTGTCAAGAAACAAATCCATCAAGAATTTAATTTAAAGCATTGCTTCTAGCTAAATAGAGTCTATATACATAATATTGCTTTCCTCAACTAGTGAAAAAGTTATCTACTTGAATCAGGAGAAGAAATATGCCCGTTCAGCAATGATTATAAGCCTAAAGAGTCCAAACGCCTAAAACAAAATGTATGTGTATTTTGCTGTGAGAGACTATGGGATGGACTTTTCATGTCAGGAAGCATTTGTAAGGAATAATTGACGGAAGGCATGACTCATTAGACAAATATTGCCGCCCTTGCCCGAGGGAAGGCCGTAAACCTCGGGTGTGCATTATTTTCTAATAATTCAATGGACCGGAGTTTGGAGGACAGGCAGTGGATCCAAACTATCGGTTTACTAATTCAGGGAACAAGGCAAAACAACAATGCATGGGTAGAAACATATACACCAGGCATCACACGTAGGAACGGGGATAGACGATTCAAACTGGCCAGGCACGAGGGCAAGAAAAAACTTTAAATACACTGCAAATCGGGTCACACCTGGAAACAATGGAACAGAAGGGGAACACTGGCAACCCATGATAACACAATCAGGACAGGAACAGGAAGTTAACATATAACATAAATAAACATAACATGGAGCACGTGGGGGAAGGAAACACACACAGACACGGAACAGAGTCTGACAATACTATGGTTACCACACCTCAAATATTGTTCAGATGTTGTATTTCAAGACATTCGCTCTTATGTGTAGAATTAATTTCTTACGCATCTCATCCCATGAGGCTGGGGCGTTGATAGAGGACTAATGCAGTTATCTAGAGAGAGAGAGAGAGATTACGGGTGTGTGAATTACCTGAGTTTGTGCGGTTTCTACACAGAGTTGGCTAGCTAGCAGCAGCGTTCTCTATAGTGAAAATTGGTAAGATTTTCCTTTCCGTGCATAATAATAATAAAGGCAATTTTGTGGCCAAAAACACAGAAATAATTTGTCACTCTTATCCTTTTGTTTACTATAATATTGTTATTTTATGGTCGTTGTGGTTTTGGTTCTTTTGCTGTTGAGGCTGAAGGATCTTGAAATAACTTAAACATTTGCGTGACGTGCGGGAAGGGCTATGAAATGTATGCGGTCAAGACCTGCTTGAATACTTTCGCCGGGGTTCCCGGACATTAATTGACACCTGTAGACATTCGTCAGCCAATCAAGATTCACGCATTCAACAGCCCTCGTATAACATGGGTATGGTTACAAGCAGCTGCGTTAATTGGCTTACTTGTGAATTCGTGGAGGTTTATCAGCTGTTTGGACTCGAAAACTGAAACTTTTCTGAAACTGGACTCTGCTGCAGGTTCTCCATCGCACGTCTCTCAGCAACCCTGATGGTCTGGCTGTCGATTGGGTCGGGGGTAACCTGTATTGGTGTGATAAGGGGCGGGACACTATTGAGGTGTCGAAGCTGAACGGAGCATACAGGACAATGCTGGTCAACACGGGACTGAGGGAACCCAGAGCCATAGCTGTGGACGCCCGCAATGGGTAAAGATTGAAAATACCTTAATTGCTTTCTTTCTCCATTATTGTGTTCTCATCTTCCCGTTTCTGCTAATAAGGATTATGAAGCATAAGGGTTTTCTTTGTCAGGTACCTGTACTGGTCTGACTGGGGTGATAATCCGCATATCGGCCGCATTGGGATGGATGGCACCAACAGAATTGTGATCATACAGGACAAGTTAACCTGGCCCAACGGTCTCACTCTGGACTTAATCAATGATCGCATCTACTGGGCAGACGCCAGAGAGGACTACATTGAGTTTGCCAGCTTAGATGGATCCAACAGACATACAGGTGAAGACAAAATCACAAATATAAGCCATTCCGTGAAGGGGCCGCAAGTTATCAGAGCTGTTTTTTTTTTGTATTCAGTATAGCAGCAGGCCTGACTATAAACTCTAGTTAAGAGGATAGTATGAAGTAACTTACACTTTAGCAAGTTAACCATTTTTAGCATATCTCCAATATGAATAGTTCAAAAATAAGCAAAGCAAGCTCTTCATGACTGGACAGCCAGGCCAAACATCTTAGATAACGATAACTAACTATTATACAATCATAAAATAAAAATATATACTAATAATTTTTAGTTTTAGGCTTACATAGATTTTGACTAAGTTAATCAAAATACAATAGTATAGTAATATTGTGAATTTTATTTTTTTTACAATTTAAAATACCAGTTCTCTATGTGAATATCTGTTCAAATGTAATTTATTCCTGTGATCAAAGTTGTATTTTCAGCATCATTACTCCAGTCTTTAGTCTCACTTGATTATTCAGAAATCATTCTAATATGATTATTTGCTCCTCAAGAAACATTTCTGATTACAATCCATGTTGAAGACAGTTGTGCTGCTGAATATTTTGTTTTTTTCTTTTGTGGAAATTCTGAAACTTTTTGCTAATTTTAATGCATCATTGCTAAATAAGTATCAATCCTTACTGACCCCAAACTTTTGAACAGTAGTGCATACGAAATCCCATATTTAAAATAATAATTATGACATAAGTAGAAAATAACATAAAATGCCATCAATATGAATTAGAAGATGATTATTAATGCTACTAAGTGCTCATGAATTGAGGATAAACGTTATGTTTGCTTGTGCAAAGGTTTGCTATTGTGAGGTGCTTAGTTTTGTAGTTAGTAATCCCTGGTTTGTGCTGCAGTTTTTGGAATCAGGACATCACACAGATTTGCCAGGACTCTGTTTGAGAGTACATCTAATGACTAGAATGGGAGACCAAGCCTCAACAGAAGCTCATAAAAACACTGGGCACCCAACAAGACCTTCTGATCAGCACCTTACAAAGGCATGGACATACCATTACCACCATACAGACAGCCCACCCCCCCCCCCCCCGAGGGTCGGGACATCTTTACCACCACTGTCTATCCCGGCAAATGTCCAACCATCTAGGTGATCTTGTTCATGCCTGCTGTATCTTTCTTGAAATGGAAGGAGCTGTAGCTTTAACGTCATGCTCTCTTGTCTCCCATTGTAGTCACAAATCACCCGTGTCAGACAGACAATGGCGGCTGCAGTAACTTGTGTCTGCTCTCTCCGGGTGGAGGTTATAAATGTGCCTGTCCCACTAACTTCTACCTGGCCGCTGATGGGAAACAGTGCATGTCCAACTGCACCGCGAGCCAGGTGAGCGCATGATACTTGAGCTTAGACGTTTAGACCCAGTCTTAAACAGAATGACATGTACCATTTCTCATTTGAAATATGTTCCTCTAACATCTCTCATCAGTTTGTCTGCAAGAATGACAAGTGTATCCCGTTCTGGTGGAAGTGTGACACCGAGGACGACTGTGGCGACCGATCCGACGAGCCTGCCGACTGCCGTGAGTGATGTGGATTTGAGGGAGATACATTTGCTCCCTGTGGCGTAACTAACAGATGTGTAATAAAAGCACATTTGTACATATTTCTTTCAACAGCTGAGTTTAAATGCAGACCAGGTCAGTTCCAGTGTGATACTGGGATCTGTACAAACCCAGCGTACATCTGTGACGGAGACAACGACTGCCAGGATAACTCTGATGAGGCCAGCTGTGGTATGTTTCAACACACGCTTTTACTTTTGCGCAAAATGTCAAAATGGATGTTGACTTTTTCTTTACTGTACTAAAGTAAATTTTTCAAATAGGTATATTTTCCTCAGAATATTTTTATTTTGGAAAACTTTTACTTCACTTTTTGCTCCCATGAATTTCATAAAAAACATATTGTTCCTTGTTATTTTGAACTGAAGAAATTGAGGCGTGATAGCATTGTTGATTCTTGAACATGCTACTTCTTTTCATTGAACCCGCTGAATCAGCTCTGATCCAATTGCAGCTCTTCTAACTATAGATAATGTTAAATGAATGCAAAGCATGCCATGCACCATCTCCTCTGCTATAGCAGTTCATACAGTATAATGATCTAATGAGATATAAAACTAGTGTATTTGCAAAACATTCTTCTTAAAATATTAACACATTTTGCTCCATGTGAAGTTTTTATATTGTTTCTACTATGTGTCACACATTTACATACATTCTGTTTTTCTTCACTTTTAAATACTATATTATATATTTTGTGAAGCAAATGAGGGAAGCGTACTGGTGCACTCGTGAAATTCCAACAGCCGGGAATTTCAATTAGGACTCCGCTGCCAAGCATTCATCTGGCAAATCTCCCGCTCCCTACCAAAAGAACAAACAAACTACTACTCCTCACCTGCACAAACAAGGACTTTTTAAACTCTGCTGTGCTTTGCTTAAAGGAAACCTGGTTGAACGGAGCCATCCCGGACAGCGAGCTTCATCTAACGGGCTTCCAGCTGTTCCGAGGGCTTGCAGTCACCGAGTGGCGAAGAAGAAGATGTGCTGCGCTAAATGGTGTGGGAAGTTTTTATAGTGTAAGTCTTTTCTTGCGATGGGCGTTTTCTCGTTTATTTGGTTGAGGTGTATTCCTAGCGTGTGTGGCACCGCTGCTAGAACAGTTGGATGATCAGATCACCCACACAGCGCAGGTTCTCCGAACTCTGTCATTATCATTTTGGGTGATTTTAATAAAGCAATCTCACGGCGAATGCCAAAATCAGACAGCAATCACACTGTCCCACCAGGGACAGTAAATCTACTGACCATTGTTACCACAGTTTGAAAGGATGATATACTCTTCCTCCGAGCGGCTTGGGAATCTTTCATGGTTACATATTCTACAGCCTAACAAACAGAAACCTTAACATATGCTAAGACATGGGCGACATTAGGGGGAGCAAGTGTCCCAAAGTGTTAGTCATGGACTTCCCAAGCGCTAAAACAATACCTCAAAAGTGTTTTTGCAGCGTTGAGCATTGTAACCAATCACAGACATATCTGTTTGTTTCTTGAAGGTAATGGCCAATCAGAAACGTTTTGTCAGTATTCACTCACTGCTGAAAGCGCCGCAGTTTTTAAGTGCAGTTTTGCACACTCGCGAATCATCTCATGACCTTTCACACGGTACGTGGCAGTCGCGAGTGTCTAGTTCATTCAACAATGGGAGACATGCGGAAAGCGGCAAAACGCGGGCGGTTTCACTGGTGTAGACGGAGCACAAGCGGTGCTCCTGCACCCAAAATCCTGCCGCTTCCACGGGCAAGGCGCTTCGCGGCAGGCGCCGCCAAAGATAAAAAATATTGTATCTTTTTGTGAGCGGCAGCGGCAGCCGCGTCTGTTTCAACCAATCAGTGAACAGATTACTAACAACCATGACCACATCAATAAGATTTTTTTTGCATTTCCAGCAAAGCCCTGCGCCTGGGATGCATTGTTTAGGCTCAATTAGTTTTCTCAATTTTCCTTTAAAATTATATTTCATTCAAACTTTTACTTCAATCATGACCTCACAGGTAATAATGTTTCAACAACTTCACTTGTGCCAAATGAAAAAAAAGGTAAATAATGACAACAATTAATGAAACAAACACAATTTTCCGTTATGTTTTATTTAGTTTTTAGTAAATGCAAAGGTGATGTTGACAATTGTAACTATGGCAACGTCCGCTCCGAGACTGCAACGTGACCACCGCCTCAACTGCACAAAACGGCTTCACTACAGAGAGAAAGTGGCAGCCGCGTGCGATTCCCACTGCTTGCCGGTCCTGTGAAAGGGCCTTAAGTGCAGATGCGTTGTAAATAAGAGATTCATTGTGCAGTTTAGAGAGCTTCATTGATTATGAGATTATGAAGATGAGTGACGCTTTTCTAGTGATAAAGGGAGCACGCTTTGCGAACTTTGTAGGGTATAATCCATTCAGAATTTGTATGAAACTTTCGTTTTTCGGACACATAGGCTACACCCTGCAAAGTTTCGGGAATGACATCTGCATATATGAGGGATTCACTCTCGAAATAGCAGTGATTGGCAATGGATGGAACATATGTTGATTTCATTCTGGAACCGGTCCTGGCCAAACCTCCACAGACAGCGCGCGTCCAGAGCGAGATCTAATTCACAGACCAAAAGCGTGTGTAAACTTTATTGAGATCGGGACAAATCAATTTCATTTCCAGTAATGGTCGTTAGAAAGTTCAGCAATGAATGGTATGCGATTTATGAAAGAATATATTCCCACCACTGATCGTTTATTTTTTCCCTCACGTGTCTCACCTTTGGTAACAACGATTCAAAACATAAACATTTCAAGTGACACGGTAAAAAGACACGGAAAACTTCAGTGAACATCAGAAAAGCAGCGTGCACATTTCTGGTTAAAAATGAAAGGCCATCAACTGACAAACGGGAAGCATCACCATTCAAACCAACAGAAAGAGCCAAAGCTAGTCCACAGTTTACTAAACGGTGGCAACCTCTTTAAGTTATTCTTCACTTGGATTGACTGCTTTGATGCGTTGCAATAAGGTAGGGCATTGTTTTGATGCTTACATCAGAAAAAAAAAATTAATTTGCTTTTATTTCATTTATATATATATATATATATATATATATAATATATATATATTATTAAGTATTTTTTGCCCCCCCATGACTAAAGAGTCAAAATGTCGCCCATGGCGAAGGCCCTTATGTATGGAGTAACAACTGTAAGAGACTGGACTAATGACGCCAAAGCGGGATTACAAGCTGCTTCGATACTGATGGAGGGTGTTTGAGGCTAAAGCACTGATCCTGGAGAGCTAACTGGCAACGGGAATTTTCTACACCTCTGTGAGGACATGTGTGTTGACCACCAGGATCTATTTAACATTAACAACGACAAAACATTGGTTCAGTGCAAAACTCAAACAGCTTTGCCAGGCCAAAGAAGATGCCTACAGGAGTGGGGGGACAAAGCTTGTACAAACAGGCCAAATACACACTGATCGGAGATAAGAGTGAGTGATAAGAGAAGTATCTCTAAAACGCTGAAAAACAGGTCTCAAGAATGCCCTGCTTCAGTGTGCGGGCCTGAAAGCCATCACAGTACCAAGACCCCGGCCTCCAGCCCTGTGAGGAGGAATCAACTTAGCTGACAGTTTGAACGAGTTCTACAGCAGGTTTGAAAAGCAAAAGCTTGGTCTGACACCCCACACCCGCTCTGACCGTCTCACAACACAGCCATCAACACACTCCCCCTCCCTCCCCCTACTGCTTCTGAGCCTGTACTTAAGATCTGTGAAGATGATATACACAAAGTCTTCTGGAAACAGGAGACAGGGAAAGCCAAAGGCCCAGATGGTGTCTCTCCAGCCTGCCTCAAAATCTATGCTGTCCAGCTGTCATCCATCTTCACACAGATCTTCAACAGAACACTGGAGCTGTGCGAAGTCCCCTCGTGCTTCAAACGCTCCACCATCATCCCAGTCCCAAAGAAACCCAAAATTACGGGACTCAATGACTACAGACCTGTGGCTCTAACATCTGTGGTCATGAAGTCATTTGAGTGACTGGTGTTGGCTTATCTGAAGGACATCACTGGACCCTTGCTGGATTTTCTTCAGTTTGCCTACAGAGCAAACAGTTCTGTGGATGATGCAGTCAACATGGTACTGCACTACATCCTGCAACATCTGGACAAACCAGGGACTTATGCGAGGATCCTCTTTGTGGACTTAAGCTCTGCTTTCAACACCATCATCCCGGATACCCTCCTGATTAAACTGACACAGCTCTCTGTACCCACCTCCATCTGTCAATGGATCACCAGCTTCCTGACAGACAGGCAGCAGCTAGTGAGGCTGGGAAAACTCACATCCAACACCCCAACCATCAGCACTTGAGCTCCTCAGGGCTGTGTTCTCTCCCCACTGCTCTTCACCCTCTACACAAATGACTGCTCCTCTGACACCACAGTCATTTGTCTCATCCAGGACGGTGAGGAGTCGACTTACAGATTGAGCAGCTAGCCTGGCTGTCTGCTGCAGTTATAACAACTTGGAGCTGAACACGCTCAAAACAGTGGAGATGATCATGGACTTCAGGAGAAACACCCCTCCCCCACTCACCATCATGAACAGCACTGGTGCTGCAGTGGAGTCATTCAGATTCCTAAGCACCACCATCTCTCAGGACCTGAAGTGGGATATTCACATTGACTCCATCGTGAAAAAGGCCCAGCAGAGGTTGTACTTCCTTCATCAACTGAAAAAGTTCAACCTGCCACAGGCGCAGATGACACAGTTTTACTCAGCTGTTATTGAGTCGGTTCTGTGCTCTTTTATAACTGTCTGGTTTTGGTCAGCTAGCAAATCAGATATAAGAAGACTGCAACGAATTGTTAGGACAGCAGAAAGGATCATTGATGTGCACCTGCCCAATCTTCAGGACTTGAACACCTCCAGAGTGAAGAAACGGGCAGGTAACATAATCAAAGACCCCTCTCACCGCGGACACAACCTGTTTGCACTTCTCCATTCAGGCAGACACTACAGATCTCTGTGCACTAGAACATCAAGCATAAAAACAGTTTTTCCCCATGCCATCTCAGCTTAAACTGCTAAATACAGAATACACCTGTCTTCTGTAATTCATTTCTCAATAACTAATTATTGCCTCTCTCTCAAGTATTATGTAAATACTAATATTCACATCTTATATTTATTTGATTATTTTGAGTTTTTTTTCATTAGTGTATATAAATATTATTCTGGTTCTCAGTGTAATATACAGGTGCATCCAATAAATTAGAATGTCATGGAAAAGTTCATTTATATCAGTAATTCAACTCAAATTGTGAAAACCCGTGTATTAAATAAATTCAATCCACACAGACTGAAGTAGTTTAAGTCTTTGGTTTCTTTTAATTGTGATGATTTTGGCTGATATATCCAGAATATGCACAAACGGTATTAATGCTGTGCTTGTGAACTTTATGATTACTCAGATTATTGTTAATAGTAAGTACAAGTACAGTATTCATAGAACACTAGTGTCTTTTATCGTCATGTTGCTATTGCTGCTGTTTTATAAAAGCTTGACTTTGTGCCTAAGAACACTGTATCATCTGTGGTAAGACTCTACCTCAGCTGGCTCCAGTAGAGCAATAACCTTATCAATTTTAGTCCACTGATGTGTTTGTATGTGTGTTTTGCAGATATCCATGTGTGTTTGCCCAGTCAGTTTAAATGCACCAATCCCAGTCGCTGTATTCCCGGAATATTCCGCTGTAACGGCCAAGACAACTGCGGAGAAGGAGAGGATGAAAAAGACTGCCGTGAGTTTCATAAGGCCCTCAGCCCTACACTCCGGCCGTTCTACCCCGCTTGTGTTTTATACTTTCAAGTCAGTTGTCTTGTGATTTAAGTGCTCCCATGTAACGCGCCCGGCATCCCTACCATACCTTCCCGTTCGCTTTTATCTCTAGTTCTCTCTTTGACGCCTTAATACTTTATTCAGCCCGGCTGATTAATTGGCTCCTACGTGCATCCACCCTTCCTCATCTTCCCACTCTTTCTTTTTCCTCCCGACCGGTATCTTTGCTTCGGGCGACCTCCCCAGGGGCTCCCGGGCTCGCGTGCTGCCTGTTTCCGCCCCCATGTTGTTCTGATCCGCCACTCTCCCCCCCTGGCCCACGGCCCCCCTTAGCGTGCTCTCTATCCACGGCCTCCCGAGCCCCCTCCCCACCCCCATTCAGACCCTTTGCCCGTTAATCAGTCACGTTGGAAACTACGGAACCGGAACTAAACCGGAAACATCAACCCCACAACCAAGACCAACCAGGACGAAATGTACTTCCCAGTAAAAACGTCTTAGAACACACAGAATACAGGTGGATATCCAGCTAGCGCCCTAAACCACACAGCAAGACAGTCCCTGTGTGGAAATGGGTAGATCCCCGACGGAAGGCAAGGACGGCCAGGACATCAAAGTCAAAGTCAAAGTTTGCTTTATTGTCAATTCTTCCACATGGACAGCACATAAATACAGAGAATTGAAATTGCATTACTCTCAGACCGTGTGGCCCTACGTAAACACTTAACACTAACAGTATGACATAAAAAGATCAATACAGTTTAAACATATATTAAATTACAACCTATACAATTTAAATAAGGCATTCGTAAAAAAAAAAACGATAGAAAGTGGAGGCAAACCCCGGATATAAACTACTGTGAAAAATATGAGTGTAGTGCAAAAGAGTATCAGTCTGTTAGTGATATAGAGCTAAAGAGCTCAGAGAACAGGCTTTATTAAAATGTGAGTTGCAGATGTACTTCCCTTAAACAACAATCTCTTTCGTCTTCTCCACATTCAGAGAGAGATAGTTGTCACTGAACCACCTGGCCAGGTGGCTCACCTCGCTCCTGTAGTTTGTCTCATCTCTGTTGCTAATGAGACCCACTACAGTCGTGTCATCCGCAAACTTAATAAAGAGGTTGGAGTTGTGTGACGGTGTGCAGTCGTGTGTCAGCAGAGTGAAGAGGAGGGGGCTCAGCACACATCCTTGGGGGGCCCCAGTGTTCAGTATGATGTTGCTGGATGTGTTACTGCCGACCCGTACTGCCTGAGGTCTTCCAGTCAGGTCCACAGGTTGCACAGCGAAGTGTTGAGCCCCAGCTGGACCAGTTTGTGAATGTGCTGTTGAGGGATGATTGTGTTGAATGTTGAACTGAAGTCTATGAACAGCATTCTAACATATGAGTCTTTTTTGTCCAGATGTGTGAGTGCTGAGTGGAGGGTAGTGGCGATGGCGTCATCGGTCGAGCGGTTGGACCGATATGCAAACTGGAAGGGGTCCAGGGAGGGGGGGAGGGCAGACTTGATGTGGTGCATGACTAGCCGTTCAAAGCACTTCATGAGGATAGGGGTAAGTGCAACTGGACGGTAGTCATTGAAGCAGGATGGAGACAACTTCTTCGGGACAGGAATGATGGTGGTAGCTTTGAAGCACGTGGGGACAACAGCCTGACTTAGCGAGATGTTGAAAAGGTCTGTGAAGACATCGGTGAGTTCCACTACACAGTCTCTCAGTACATGCCCAGGAATGTTGTCAGGACCCGGAGCTTGCGGGATGTCTGTGAGGGATCTCCTCAGCGGTCCGGGACAGGTCATCACTGGTCGGGGAGGAGGTGGAGTCTTCTTTGCAGTGGTGCTGTTTTGTGCCTCAAGCGAGCGAAGAAGAAGTTCAGCTCGTTCAGCAGGGAGATGGTGCTGCCACAGGTCCGCGGTGGGGGCTTGTAGACCGTAATGGTCTGTATCCCCTGCCACAAGCTCCGAGTGTCTCTGCTGTCGCTGAAACGATGGGCTAATCTCCTGGAGTACTGTCTCTTAGCCTCTCTGATGCCGCGGGAAAGGTTAGCCCTAGCTGTCCTCTCCAGTTCTGAGGCAGGTTCCGGTCTTCAGGCGTATGTAGCGACCCCCCTGTCGCCACGGCTTCTGGTTGGCGGACCAGAGAGGTTGTTGTGACCGTTACTCATAATGCAATTGGTGATGTCGCAGTGACAGTCTCTGTGTCCCTGAAGTCTTTGGTGGTTTTGTATGATGGACAGCTGCTTAAACATATCAATTCAGTGGTGTTAACCAAAGTTTAAGAGCCTATCACTGACTTCGGCCACACTCTTGTTTGTTTGTGAACGGGTTTGCAACTTTAATGAGCGTCTGATGCAGCATTAGCATGGGACAGTGATGTAGCTGCTCACTCCTGTTGTTGGTGTTGGCGTGGGAGGGATGTATACAGCAACGAGCAGTATGGCTGTATATTCCTTCGGTAGATAGAACGGCCGGCACTTAGTAATCATAAACTTCACCAGGGGTGAGCAGTGTTTGCAGACCGCAACAGCATCGCGGCACCATGCATCATTGATGTAAACACAAAGCCCGCTGCCGTGGGTCTTACCTCCCTCGACGAGAACTCTGTCCGCTTGATAGCTTGTTAGCTGATCGAGCTGAATAACAGAGTTCGGAACGCTGTTGCTGAGCCATGTTTCCGTGAACACAACAACACAACAGTCTCTTACAGTCCTCTGAGTTAAGCGTAGTAGTCGGATGAAGTCCAGTTTATTATCCAAAGAGCATACGTTAGCCAGTACGATGGTGGGGATAGCTGGCTTGTGTGGGTTAGCTGCTAGCCTAGCCCGAATACCTCTGCGCTTACCCCTCTTCTGTTTCCCGTCGCGCCGCTTATGGGGCTTCCGCTGTGGGTGAGGTGCAGCAGTGGGGGTCGGTGATGGCCTCCGGAGTAGGCCGAGGTCATGCAGCTCTTCGGCTTGCGCGGAGTTTAGCTCTAAAAATGTGGTTCTACTGACATCGAGCAGAAACTCATGACTGTATGCGCGCTTAGAGACAGATAGACACGACGAATACGTACAAAAACACTGCGACTCACAAGATAAAAAACACAAAAACACCGTTCTGTCGGGAGAGAGAGAAGCCGCAGCGTGTGCACGCGCCGCCATCTTGGGAACACATTCGAACAGGAGAGGTGGAGCCAGGGGAATCGGAGGACCAAGGTAGAGTCGGTGTGACTGAGGACAATGCTGAGCCAAAGGGATTGAAGACCTTCCGGAGCCAGGATATGTTGTGGTGAAGCTGGAGGACTGGGGAGAACCGGTGGAGCAAGAGCAAGAGGGGGAGTCATGGTAGCTAATGAAGAAGCTCCTGGTGGAGGAGGATAGGACTTGTGAGTCATTCGTGCTGCTTGGGGTCCTTGGCAGGTGTGTGCACAGCCTCAAAGTCTGTGGCAGGCATGTGCTCATCCTCGGGCTCAGTATTAAAAATGTTCAATTCAGGGACTGGAACAGACTCTTGTATGAGCTCTGGGTCTGAAGCGGATACTGGAAGGTTAGGATACTCAACTTTACCCATGGTGAAGAGGATCCACTCAGCTGTAGAGCCAGCTCCACAAAGGCACAAAATGTCTCTCAAAGACATAGAAAAAAAACAGTTAGGGACCTGCCCAGGAAGTGCACAGAGTTTGCCAGGTGGAGAAACTCACGGGTGTGGTTTTCAAGGGATTGAGCATAGGTGAGGAGCAGGAGTGTTTCCACTGCTAGAGCCATAATATTTGGTCCCAGTGTTGGTGCCACGAGTGGGCCTGAGGAATGCGATTTCTACTGATGGGCACCGGAAAGCCCGGAACGCGATTTCTACCAAGGCCCCCTCTAGAAACGCAAATGTTTGGTTTAGGCTTTACCCTACACAGGTCAGACTATATATTTATGTGACTGAAGTATAACCTGTTTATTTGTGTGTAGCGGAGGTGACGTGTGCGCCTAACCAGTTCCAGTGCACTATAACCAAACGGTGTATCCCGCGCGTGTGGGTGTGTGACCGTGATAATGACTGCGTCGATGGATCCGACGAACCCGCCAACTGCAGTAAGTGGAAATTGTTGAAATTAAATTAAAAACTCATTATATACAAATCTGAATCAAAATTCAATGTACATTATCCATTGTCAAGCCTATTGACAGATAGAAGCAGGCATGGTTATGGTCTCAAAATGGCTAAATGTATCTGCTGATGTTATTGTTCGATCAGTCAGCATGTGTTGATATCAGTAGTTCAGTTCTTTCTTATGTCTCTCTCTCTGTAGCTCAGATGACGTGTGGTGTGGATGAGTTCCGCTGTAAAGACTCGGGCCGCTGTATCCCAGCTCGCTGGAAATGTGACGGAGAGGATGACTGTGGCGACTCTTCGGATGAACCCAAAGAGGAGTGCGGTGTGTTGACACACTCATATTTAAGACTAGCAACTGAGATTAAAACTTCTTGTAGTTTTGCAAAAATTTGAATTGAAACTTAAAGAGATGGTTCACCCAGAAATTAAAATTGACATCATTTACTCACCTCTCATGTCATTCCAAACCTGTAAGACTTTGGTTCATCTTCGAGAAACAAATTAAGATATTTTTAACCAGTACTTAGAGGATCCAAAAAGGTTATAAAGGGTTCATAAAACAAATTAATAGGAATTGAGTGAGCTTTATATGGTGAACAGATGTAATTCAGGCTTTTATTTATATTTAATACATACACATACATAGAGCTCAAACATGCATGAGTGATGCACAAGAACCAATGAGGTTTGACGCATGCACAAGCTTCCACATTTACCATATGTGATTCACTCTGTTTTTCATGTTAATGTGCATACAGGTGCATCTCAATAAATTAGAATGTCATGGAAAATTTCATTTATTTCAGTAATTCAACTCAAATTGTTAAACTCATGTATTAAATAAATTCAGTGCACACAGACTGAAGTGGTTTAAGTCCTTGGTAGGGCTCCTTTTGCTTAATTACTGCCTTCAATTCGGCGTGGAGGTGATCAGTTTGTGGCACTGCTGAGGTGGTATGGGAGCCCAGGTTTCTTTGAGAGTGGCCTTCAGCTCATCTGCATTTTTTGGTCTCTTGTTTCTCATTTTCCTCTTGACAATACCCCATAGATTCTCTATGGGGTTCAGGTCTGGTGAGTGTGCTGGCCAGTCAAGCACACCAACACCATGGTCATTTAACCAACTTTGGTGCTTTTGGCAGTGTGGGCAGGTGCCAAATTCTGCTGGAAAATGAAATCAGCTTCTTTTAAAAGCTGGTCAGCAGAAGGAAGCATTGAAGTGCTCCAAAATTTCTTGGTAAACGGGTGCAGTGACGTTCGTTTTCAAAAAACACAATGGACCAACACCAGCAGATGACATTGCACCCCAAATCATCACAGACTGTGGAAACTTAACACTGGACTTCAAGCAACTTGGGCTATGAGCTTCTCCACTCTTCCTCCAGACTCTAGGACCTTGGTTTCCAACTGAAATACAAAACTTGCTCTCATCTGAAAAGAGGACTTTCACTGGGCAACAGTCCAGTTCTTCTTTGTAATGTTTTTATTATTTATTAGCTCTAAAAAGGGGAATATTTATGACTAATTATAACTGGTTGTGTTTAATAATATTTAGATTATATCTTCGAATTAACTGAAGCAGAATCAATATTACAATTATTTGAACTGTCCGTCCACCGAGCATACAATATAATAATTTATCAATTCAAGAAATGTTTATTTTTCTGGCCACGGAAGAATAAACTGTCCTTCTTTGTACAGTGATAGCAGTAATTCTTAGCCAAATGTAGAAAAGGTTCAAACATTCATTGACTTGGAACTGTAAACAGTAAACAGAGACAATTCGTTGTCAATATAAGGGATTTAATAAAATGAAACTATAACTAACATATAACTAACTAAAACATATAAACACAGAATGAAACAAAGTAAGGAAAAAAAGGGAGAGAAAAGAAAAGAATGGCAGTATTTCACATCAAATAACCACAACCTAATAAGAATCATAAAAGAATCAAAAATCACCTTAAAAAGTGGCTCAAACTTAAACACGCATCTAAATAGTTTTAAGCGGTTACTTGCATTGGTTTTCGATTGCTGAAGAAGAGTCCGTATGCGGTAGATAACGGAGGTCTTTTGATAAGTTCGTGAGGAGTCAGCTGGAAGTTTTACTTCTAGTTCTTCTGACGAAGGAAAAGTCCACAACGACTAAAGTTACTTGAAGATAAAAAACTGCCGGAAAATAAAACTCAAGAGGAAGGTCTTGAGAGTGCTTGAAAGGTTTTTGTCTCAACTAAGAAGAGTTTTCTGAGCAAACGTTTTTCCGGGGCTAAAGCGCTTTTGGAATTCCTATTTGTATGGACTGGCCAATACCAGGCATGAATTTTTGAGCTGGAGAAGTTTGCTTTGTTTCCCTTCTATGGCACATTTGCATGTTTTATGGTTGGTCTGGAATTTCTGTAGTTTTAACCAAAAATATAGTACAAATCGTATGATGTGTTTCACAATCACATACTGTAAGTCATTGTCCGAGAAATGAAGAATGGGTGACATTGATACCAAGAAACAATTATTTGGAATAGATTAAACCAAAGATACTTACATACACCTGAATATCAGTGTTTTATGGTTTTAACTAATACAAATAACGAGTGGTAACTCATCTACTCTAACAAGGGAGTGTACACACCACATGCATATACCAGATACAATTATAACTGATTAATTATAGTCTAAAATAAAGAAATGTCTTTATGTGTGTGTGTGTGTTAGTTTGTGTGTGTGTGTGATAGTTTGGCCATTTACAGCTCTTTGGGAATGTGTTTGAAATCAGATTGCAGGATGCTCGTGGGGGCTGGTTCGAATCTTCTTGATGGCGAAGAACCATCTGGCAATTTAAACCCCTATACGAACGTAAAGTCTCTGACCAGAACTGTAATTTATTTGCAAATGTCAAAAGGCTAAAAGGGGGTCTCTTAAGCCATAAACAGTCCAACACTCATGCATGATCCTACGCAGACGCTCTACTCTGTCTCCTACCCAGGTAAGACGCCTCTGACGTTTCTGGGGTTCAGGAGTGGCTACAGAGTAAACGACAACTGTAGCCAAATTCCTTGACCGTATGCTGGGTGGTGGTTCGAGCTTTTGACTGCCCACTTTTTCCTTCCTCAACTTTCTTTGACATGCTTGGATCAGCACCATGTTAACAGCACTTCTTTGGCATAATGTTGGTGGTTACCGACTTGTGAAGGTTGCCACTGATTGTCTTCCTGGACAACTGTCAATCAAGCAGTCTTCCCATGAGTGTGTAGCCTAGTGGAAAAAAAAAAAACCACCTGAGAGACCATTTTGAAGGCTCCAGGAACGATTTGCAGTGTTTTGAGTTGAATTCGCTGATTGGCATTCACCATATTCTAATTTGTTGAGATAGTGAACTGGTGGGTTGTTGTTAAATGTGAGCCAAAATCATCACAATTAAAAGAACCAAAGACTTAAACTACTTCAGTCTGTGTGCATTGAATTTATTTAATACACGAAATGAATTACTGAAATAAATGAACTTTTCCAGCACATTCTAATTTAGTGAGATGCACCTGTATTATAAATCGTTAATACACACACGGCCCGGCAGTTTTATTATATAGTAATTTCATACACCATGGTAAGTTCACAGTGCTTTACATTAAAGTAATTAAAATAATCACAAAAATCACTTAAAGAAAAGCAGGAATACATTTAAAATGATTTAAGCTCACACAAGCCAAAGTTAAATTCGTGGTGCATCATATAAACTGATCATCTCTCGCGTGGAATAAACCACTCAATTCATATGGCTTTGCTTTGTGATGCCTTTATGAGCTTTTTGAATCTTCTAAGTTTGGGTTACCTGAATTTTCGTGGAGGGAAACAGAAACCCTTGGGTTTCATTAAAAACTATTGTTTTTGAATAATTTGATATCAAAGATTAACAAAATTGTTATGATTTTGGCATGACATGAGGGTGAGTAAAATGATGAGAGAATTAGAATTTTTTGATTAACTTTAACTTTCCCTTACCTTTTAAATGTCAGCGTTTCTATACTTTAGAGTCCCCCCCCCCCCCCCCCCCATTTTTTTTTTTTTAGACCCTGCCACTGAAGAATTAAAGAGCATTAATATTGTGACTGTATATGCAGATGAGAGGACGTGTGAGCCGTATCAGTTCCGCTGTAAAAACAACCGCTGTGTTCCCGGCCGCTGGCAGTGTGACTATGACAACGACTGCGGGGATAACTCGGACGAGGACAAGTGTGGTAGGTTTCCAGCATCTGAATGCTGAGACTGCACGGGTCCGGACAAATATCAGGCACACACACATCCAGAGACACGCTTCACCTTACATCACAGCAATGACAGCAGGAACAGAGCGTTCTGAAAGCAAGGCCCTGCTGAAATGAGCCGAAAAACCTGATCATTGTCATTCTCATTTATTTGTTCATGAGCACTCTTTAATGAACAAGAGAACTTTATTTCCCCTTTGTGCATGTTTTTGTTTCGTCTGATCATTTACGTGTCTACATCTTGTTTATTCTTCATTTCACACTGCCACATTGATGTGGGTTAGAGGTAGGTTTCCATTTTCAAATGTCCACTTCAGTCCTGAACTTCTGCTTCAATGGCTGCTCGCTGATGACACTGGAAGGCTTGAATGGTCCTTTTTGTTTCACTATGCATGAAAAACCGAAAGTATCATTGACAGTCTTTGAAACTAAATGGTTAATGAAGATATAATGATGATGGTCAATGATTAATAATGAGCCTTTTCCAGTGCTCAGCAGCTAGCAACTGTGAAGCCTATTCCTGTAGTTTTTGAGCAGTTATTGATTGAATTTGAATTTTATTTTTTTTGCTTGCTGCTCCCAAACACCCAGACCTCCATCCGTCTTTGTGCCTCTGGTTTGAGCTGTACACCCTTAACAATCATATTACCTACAAACCCCTCCTTCTAAAGTTGACATGATCTAATGAGACTCTTCTGGGTGAATGTCAAGAAAAAAAATGTCCATGCCACATGTTACCATTACATTTGGTTTTTAGACACTTTTGCTTGTTTTTAGGGCCATTAAGATTTTTTTGCACCATGTCAAACATTTTTTAATGACAACGAAGTACATTTTCCTCCTAAACGTCTCATTGTCATTGTTTCCAGACTTTTACTTTTGAGTTTGTTTGTAGTTCCTGCTATTATCAGTGGCAATTATTTTTAACTTAATGAGCCTAAATTATAAACTATACAATATTCTACAATAATGTGCACTACTTTTTTTTTTTTAAAGAAATTAATACATTTATTCAGAAACGATGCATTAAAGTAATCAATCGAATAGGAAGACATTTATGCTTTTATGCAGTTTTTTTTTATTTTCTATTTATAAAAAAAAAATCTTAATAAAAGTATATCTCGTTTCCAAATATATAATATATATATATATATATATATATATGGAAATCACATTGAATAAAGACAAATGGTTTCTTAGAATGATTTTTCTGAAGGATCAATGTGACACTGACGATCGGATGCTGAAAATTCAGCTTTTGCATTGCCGAGAAATTAATTTTAAAATATATTACGATTATAGTTCCTAATGGAAACTTATTTTACATTGGCAATCATATATCACGATATTAATACAACAATATTTCACACCATTATTTCTTTTAAATTACCCTGTTTTTGATCAAATACAGCAGCCTTAGTGACAAAGATACTACTTTTGCACAATCCTACCAACCCCCAACTTTTGAACAGTTGTGTATGAATACTTACAAATTCAATAAAACATGTTTTATTTAGTTATTTATACATTTATACATTACTGTGATGAGAATGAGATTTGTTTTTGTACTACAAATGAGAATTGGGATAAAAATGTGCATTATTGTGATAAGACAGACAGACAGACAGATAGATAGACAGACAGATAGATAGACAGACAGATAAAATGGTAATGACAGAAAGTACAATAGAACGATAGACAGACAGACAGACAGACACAGACAACTACACCTAGACACCCCAGACAACAGAATAATAGATAGATAACAGAACGACAGACAACAATAGATAGATTATAGATACACAGACAGACAGACAGACAGACACCCACATAGACAGACAGATGATAGATAGACAGACAGACAGACAGACAGACAGACAGACAGACAGACAGACAGACAGATAGATAGATACAAATGGCATGATGTAAAAAAAAAAATCGATCATGTTTAATTAACTTCATGCTAAATATAAATATAATTTCTTTCTTTTGATTGTGTAGTGAAATGTGACCTGGACATGTTTTTGACTGGTTTTGTAAGATTCACCCTACTGTATTCTAAAATATGAACGGATATTGTTGAGATATGACCAGATGGTGTGTGTTTTGTGTCTGTGTCAGTGCCCAGGCAGTGCTCTGAGAGTGAGTTTGCCTGCACCAGCGGCCGCTGCATTGCTGGCAGATGGAAGTGTGATGGAGATCATGACTGCACTGACGGATCTGACGAGGCAAGTCACAAAACCACTCATTCACACCTGCTTCAGGAAAACACCCACTTCAGCAGAATTTTCATCAATGATGACCCTCATAAATGGCAAATACTCATTGCAGTATGTACTGTGTGTGTGTATTTTGCAGCATGGCTGTGACGTGAAGTGTGATAACGACCAGTTTCAGTGTAAGAACGGTCACTGCATCCCATTCCGCTGGAGGTGTGACGCTGATGCCGACTGCATGGATGGCAGTGACGAGGAGAACTGCGCCATTGGAGGTTAAAAACACACTTCTTAAAGACATTGGGCCCTATTTTAACGATCTAAGCGCAAGGTCTAAAGCGCACGGTGCAGGTGCACTTAGGGCGTGTCCAAATCCACTAATGCTGGTTTAACGACGGGAAAAACGGTCGGCGCGCCCGGCTCATGGTCTAAAAGGGTTGGCCCTATTCTCACGCTCTATATGAGTAATGGGTGTGTTTTGGCCATAACGTGCAATAAACCAATCAGAGTCTCATCTCCCATTCCCATTAAGAGCCTGTTGCGCTCGTGCCATGGTGGATTTGCTATTTACACGGCGGAATTTGCAAGCGCAAAGACAGAACACCGCGTCTCCAGAGATGAAACGGAGCTGCTCGTGCGCGAGCAAATAGGTAGCCTAATTCTGATACATGCAATGCAATCCATTGTTAATCCATTATGACATGTAGGCATTTTCATATTTATGTAGCCTACACAATAGTAATCTTTCACATTGCAATCCTTTCAATTTTAATATTTGGCATGTTTTGTGCTGTTGTGCGTCCCTGTGTGTGTAGTGTCGCATAGTGTACGCGCTTGGGCCCCCTATACTAACTCTCTTAAATAACAAAAGAACTACTGCCCATTGACTTTAGACCAGGTTTTAGTTGGTCAATGGCGCAGTCTATTTCAGTGGCCTCAAAATAGCAACACGCCAGCAGTGCGCCTGTTACCCACCTCGTTTTCAGACACCGGTGCCACGCCCAGAGCGCACAAATGGGCCAAATGTATTTGAACAACGTGGTGCAGGACGTGAAAATGCTAACTGTGTCGGGCTGAAACTAGCAAAAAACACTTGCGTTGCGCCTGGCGCTGTATTGCACCGGGTGTATAATAGGGCCCATAGTTACCTAAAACTGAAACTGTCATTATTAAAGCAATAGTTCACCCCAAAATTAAAATTTGCTGAAAACATACTCACCCTCAGGCCATCCAAGATGAGTTTGTTTCTTCATCAGATTTGGAGAAATTTTGCATTAAATCACTTGCTAACCAATGGATCCTCTGCAGTGAATTGGTGCCGTCAGAATGAGAGTCCAATCAGCTGATAAAAAATCACAGTAATCCACACATCACTCCAGTCCATCAGTTAATGTCTTGAGAAGTGAAAAGCTGCGTGTTTATAATAAATCCATCATTAAGGCATTTAGGTCAAAATTTTTGCCAAAATATAAGTCCATAATTCATAATATTGCTTTCTCCAGGGGAAAAGTCCATCCCCTGAGTCCCTTCGATCACAGACATATTTGTTTAGAACTGTTTTGGGCTGTTTTTGTTTGTAAACGGTGCTTGATCTGTGCATATTTCTCTCCTGGTTCAGACAAGACAATATTTCACTGGAGAAAGCAATATTATGGAGAGATGACTTGTATTTTAGCCAGACACAGTGGTTTAAAGTTAAAAACATCTTAATGATGATTTTGTTTCTTACAAACATGCAGCTTTTCACTTCTCCAGATGTTAACTGATGGACTGGTGTGGTGTGGATTACTTGTGGATTATTGTGATGTTTTTATCAGCTGTTTGGACTCTCATTCCGATGGCACCCATTCACTGCAGAGCATCCAATGGCAAAATTCTTCAAATCTGTTCTGATGAAGAAACAAACTTATCTACATCTTGGATGGTCTGAGGGTGAGTACATTTTAAGCAAGTTTCCTTGTTTGGGTGAACAATTCCTTTCACTTTGTTTGCTTTAGACAATTTTTGAAGAATCTTCTTATAGCTCTTTTCTAATTATAATTTATAGTGGCCACATATCCATAAAAGAAGTCCATACGATTTGTGCACTATATTACATATCTTCTAAAGTCATACAAAATAGCTTTGTGTGAGGAACAGACAAAAAAGTCAAAATTTTGCTAATCTTAGCCCGCATTCTTGTCTAGATTCTATCTACATACATACTGTATGTGTAGTTAACACAAGGTGAAGTGGTTAACTTTCAATTTGAAATGTAGGGCATAAGTTGTATGGGCTAGGTTTATGGTACTTTTGGTATGGGTTAAGTAATTAATGACAGAATTTCTATTTATGGTTGAACTGTTCCTTTAAACAACAGCATTTCCCGTAAATCAGTGCCTGCAGTATTAATTAGAGTCATCAGACTCTCTGGAGAGGGTTTTAGTATTCAAGGAGGTCTTTCTGAAGATGCGCTGCCAAGTGTTTTACACACACACACACACACACACACACACACACACACACACACACACACACACACACACACACACACACACACACACATTCACAATAATTGCTGTTCGGCTGTGCTGGAATGACTACAGATGAGTTACCCTCTTTCTCTGTGTGTGTGTGTGTGTGTGTGTGTGTGTTGTGTGTGTGTGTGTGTGTGTAGTGGGTCGATTCTGCCCTCTGGATGAGTTTCAGTGTAATAACACTCTGTGTAAGCCGCTGGGCTGGATGTGTGACGGCGAGGACGACTGTGGAGACAATTCAGATGAGAACCCAGACGTGTGCAGTGAGTAGTTCTTCTTCTTTTTTTATCCAGCTCAATTAGCACTTCATTTCCTCCTCAGACTCTCTCCTAAATATTTCCCAGAACTGTGGCACATGCAAGTGCATTAGGGGTGGACAATATGACCCAAATCTTGCATCAGGCTTTTGTTATTTTGTATAACATTAAAACATGTTTTGCGGGAAATTAAAACCAAGGTGATTTGTATATTAAATCCCCATCTGCCAGTGCCTGTTTTTGAATAATTCAGCGAATTAAACACTTCACAAATGAAAGATGTTTTGCATAGTTTGATCAAGATGATTTTGAATCTAAGTTCTGATTGGATTCTGATGCGCATCAGTGTCAGAATTCTACTGTATATGAATTTGACTTCATGTTAGCGCTTTCTTTATTTTGACCTATTTGGGATGGGTTCTGCTCAGATTTTTTGACATTTTCATGTTTCTTCATTGTAAATAATTTAATGGAATCCTGCCCACTGTGCACTGTAAAAATTTAGGAATATAAGCCTTATGTTTTGGATATTAAACAGATTCTTTCTTGGATGCTGGTCAATATAGAATTGCAAGTGTAATTAAATACACACTATAGTAACAGCTATGACACAAGCCACCTGTTCACCGTATTACTGCACTGCACCCTTTGTGTGTGTACGTGTCAGGGACTTTCTCTTTTGCATTCAGCGTGAATATTGCAACCTGTTAATGTGGGTATGAAAAGAAGTGTGAAACAGGCCTTAGGATTCTTCATTTGCATTAGCAGCGCAGCTTCATTTACATCAGGAGCGTAGGTTTATTTACTGTGTTAGTAGCAAACTGTTCCACAGACCTCTGAATGTTTGGGGTTCAGTCTGACTCTGCTGGTGAAATCGTCTGAAATTTCACATCAAGAGAGTTTGGGTGTTTTTATTCTGTGTGTGTTTCAGAGAGATTCCAGTGTCCTCCCAGCAGACAGTTCCGCTGCCATAATGACCGAGTGTGTCTGCCAGTGTCTAAACAATGTGACGGCGTTGACAACTGCGGAGACAACAGTGATGAACTCAACTGCCGTGAGTGATTCATTTTCTTGGCTGATTTATTTCAAAATGTCATGGTTTTTTTTGCATGTCATTTTTGCCTGTGCCAATACGCTAAAAGTTTAACATAATTTTCATGGGCCATTTCTTACTGAAGATATTATTATATACACATGTTTGTTTGTTTGCTGAACTTTCAGGAAATAACCATCATAGACATTGAGGGACCCCTTCCCCTAAATATTTGGTTACAGCCAATAGTTATTTATCATTACTAACACTAACCCTAATGCATTACATATTTTCAACTCTGTCACAAGGACGTTTAAAAAAAAAAAAAAAAAAAAAAAAAACAGTATGAAGTCAAGACTGTTACATATTTTTGCCTAATAACTCAGATAACTGAAACGTAAATTCTGGTAGTAACACTATCCTATATATGTTGGGTTTTATAATTGAAAAATGCAATACCCATGGACTTTCTTTCAAACATGTTTTCAATTACATGTGTTGGGTTGGAATCTTAAATGTCACAGAGTTGAAGATCAGTGCACAAATTGTCCTGCACCACACCAGTCACAGCCAGGTGCGCTGCTAAGGGGGGAGGGGAGGGGAGTTAGGACGATTCTAAGGGCCCACACACTTTTGGGGCCCCCAGAGAACTGTTTTATTAGTAGTAACAGTAGTAGTAGTAATGTAATAGAAATTATAAATGTATCTACCAATTTCTGCATTTCCAGCAAAATTATCTCCCCCCATTCGCTGCATGGTTTCGTCCCGTCCTACGTAGCCTAGAGTCACTGAGTGAGATCAAATTAGAGATGTCTTTGAGTTCGAGGGGGGCAAACCGAGCCGGACGATTTGATCAGTCGCACTTTTAAACACATTTTAGTTTTGCTATATAAAATCTATTAATTCCCACTCTGATTACATAGAGCAGCAGCAGGAAGTATACCAAATACACTCCACGCGAATCACGCTTCTATTTTGCCACACTAAGCTTAGCAATAAACACGTTTAAAATAATGCACAATAAACATGTCGGTCAAAACGATCTCAAAGGAGGCTTTTATTAAGCAAATCAATGAGTGAATTTCTCATCCACTGTTTAAAAAAAATACTTTAGCTGGGTTTCCACAGGCAGGGTCACAATTATCTACAGTGTATGAAGCTAAAGGTTTTTGGGTTAAGGTTCATAATGTAGAACATTTTTAACATTGTATGCTGTATGTGCATAGGTAGCTAGCAAACAAGGAATATAGCTGTTAAGCTAATAGTCACATTTAGTTGAGTAAGATCATGATTGAGAAATGTGGGATACTGCTGGAATGCTGGTGTTATGGGGTATCCTATTTGTTATTTTAGGATTTTTGTGTTTGCCCCAGTGAAGCATTTCTATTAATATAGCTGATTAAGTAGTCAAACTCATTCCATGTCAGCAGAATAGTGTGGGACTACAGAAAGTATATGTCCATAAAACAGGTTCTGCATGAATTATGTTACTGATACCTAATGGTCAAAAGCAATAGCAAAATTAATAGGTCAATATTATTAAATTGCAAACAAAGATCTTGAATAGCTAGGCTGGCTTGTACACAATATTGCCAAAAGTATTGGGACACCCCCCTTCTAATGAACAGGTTTGATTACTTTAGTAATTTCCATGAGTACAAATCTGAATGTTTAAGCATATAATGCTATTCTAGGGAATTGTGTGCTTCTGATTTTATACCAATAGTTTGAACAGGTTCAAACACAACAATGCATCTGTGTATAAGGCAAGGTTAAAAAAAAAGATAGATTCAGTCAGTGTGGAAGAACTTGACTGGTCTGCAGAAAGCCAAGTCCTAATCCCAGCTGAACACCTCTGTTGTGACTTTAAATGCAGACCTTGAGCCAAGAACTCATCACCAAACACCAATGATTTGTACATACACTATATGGACAAAAGTATTTGGACACCCCTTTCTTTAGAACAGAAAAGGGCACTTCCAAAACTGAGGGATCAAAGATGGAAACATAATTCATGTATTTAAAAATCGCATTTCCATCAGTTTTGGAAGTGTCTAAAATGATTGTACGCATATGTACAAGTCATTGGTGTTGGGGCGATTCTGGGCTTTCATCACCCCAAAAAGTTTTAATTTAGTTGCTACTCATTTTGACCGTCTTCCCAATACTTTGGGCAATATAGTGTATGTTTGGTGTGGTAGGGGTCCCAACCTCATATTCTTTCATAGGGCCCAAAATTGCTAGCGGGCCCTGGTCACAGGTGAATATGTTTTCCGTGACTTTATGCCTAGAAAAATCCTGATGTAAAAAAAGAGTTGAAATATGAGATTGACAAGCTGACAACATGTACACATGCAACCAATGAAATTAAAAGACTGTAAAGAAGCCTACCAAATGATACATCTCAGATGCAGAGATTATTATTATTACCACAGGTGGAAATGACACCGCATAACTCACAGATTCATTCTTTTATTTATTTATTTTAATGCAAGAATGCATCATGGCAATGAAAGCATGACATTTTTAAATTCCATACAAGCGAATGTTTGTGTCACATTTTATTATTATTATTATTATTATTCAGTATAACCAGTTGACATTTACCGAGGACAAAACTGGATGATAATACCATGTGAAAACATTTAAAAGTGAAACTTTTCTTCTTCAGCATTACACACAAGAAAGAGTTCGATATATCAAATAATGTGACTAAGATCAGCATCCTGTTAATTATATCAGAAGGCAGACATGAGGACACAAATGAAGCCGTTTCCTGAGAATGAGTCACTGATTATGCTAGCAATTGACAGTTGAAGTGAATTTGTCTCTGTTTCCTGACAGAAACTCCTGCGCCTGCGGTCTGTGGGAAGAGTGAGTTTACATGCAGCACTGGAAAGTGTATAAGCATTAACCTCCGCTGCAATTTCTTCAATGACTGTGAGGACTACGGCTCTGATGAGATCAGCTGCAACAAGAAAGGTGAGTTTGTCAGGTTTTTTTTGTCAAAACTAAAAGATTGAGGGACACTGAGTACGTGTTTGTGTTGTTCTGTGTCTCTGAACAGATTCAGGTCTAAATGAATGCCGTAACAACCGCAGTATGTGTGGAGATGAAGGTCACTGTGTGGTGAACAGAACCGACTTGTTCTGCTCCTGCAAACCCGGCTTCCAGAAAACACACCCGCAAACCTGCACAGGTACCGGTACAGCACACACAATATACGGCTATTAATACATAAAATGCTCTTCAATAGCTGATAAAGCTTTAAACCCTTGTATTGCTTTAGTAACTAATGACGGGTTCAAACAAAAGAAAGCACAAGGAATTTACTTTCAATCTCCTACAGATCACATATTCTTTAGGGATTATTAATCAAACACCAATAATGACAAGAAAACTAGAGCACAGCTCAATTAATCCTCTAAAAACAACCATAAACACAAAATTAGGATTAAAAAAGAATCCCTTTTTCTTGTATTAATTACAAACCTGCTCCTGAAACACCAAACCAAACCCGAATGAATGCATCATATAATCATTCAGCAGAGGCGATTGTGAGATTCACTTTATGCATCTAATGTTTTTGTGCCTGTCCGTGTTGTCGTTTTTCTCTCTCAACAGATGTGAACGAGTGCAAGCAGTTCGGGATCTGTTCTCACATCTGCAACAACACTAAAGGCTCCCACAAATGCAGCTGCTCCAAGAACTTCATCAAAGTGAACGACACCTGCAAGGCTGACAGTACGTTTCAAACTAATGCAACAGTCAGTCAAGCCACGTATATTTGTACCGGTTTTCACAATACATATTGTTTCAAGGCAGTTTTACAGAAAATCCTGATGTTCATTTTTTAAATATCTTCATATCAATATCATAATATACTCTTAATATCTGCCTTATAGTCATATTTAGCAGATCTTAACTGATCGATAATATAGATTATTTGCAAAATCTAAAGTTATATAAGTGGTTTATATAAATATATATATATAATATATATATATATATATATATATGATAAATATATCTATCTATAATGAGTATAAGTTGTATTCTAGTACCTCAACTTATTTATAATATATATATATATATAGATATAATATATGCTTCTATATATAATATATATATATGTGTTTATGTCTAGATATACACTTTATATTGAAGCTGTGGGCCGTCTATGTACAGTGTATCTTGATATATGAGAATATACTGAATGTATGCAGGTAAAGTTGGTTGTACTATGTATCCAACATTAAATATATTGCTGTGGGATATTATAGTTGAGAGTTGAGATTTTCTTTATTTTACATATCAGTTTATGAGAGTATATCGTGTGTATGCAGATTAAGTTCTACATTTGTTCAGAGTAAATATGATGCATTGCTGATTTCGGTATTACAGTTTCTTTCTGTCATTCTGCTGTGACGCCCTCTATCTGTCGTTCTAGGCAGTGACAAACAGGCTCTGTATGTGGCAGATGATAATGAAATTCGCAGTTTTGTATCCTGCATGCAAACCTGGATATATGAACATGCTTCACAAGGGATGCAATGTACTGATCGTTCCATGGACCTGCACATCAAATCCAAACGGATCTTCTGGACCAACTGGCACACTGGCGAATCCCTCTTTCTCTCAGGGCCTTCCTCCTGGCCCGCCCGCCTCGCCGAACTCAAACCGCAACCGAAGACAAACCGATTCCAGAGTTACTGATCTAGAGGTCAGTGCTGCTCAGTGACATAACAGCACATGTCCCCTTATTTTTTACTTAGAGAGGTGCCGTCATTTATGACCCGAATATGACTTTCCCTTCCTCCTCTGCTTTCAGTTATTTAACCTGTATGAAAACAGTCTGTTTTGCTGCTTGATATTGCAAACCAGTTATATAATTTTTTCAAAATGTGTTATTGTAATAATGAACACACACTAGTTTGTAGTGCAAATAGTTTTTCATTTACTGTTATCCTTCTAGTTATGAATATGAAGTCTCACACATTCACAGAAAATAAACTTAACAACAACATTAAAAAATACTAATAAAACAATTATTAAATTAAATTAAATGAAAACCAACTTTATTTGTCATCTGGTGCCAGGCAACCTCCATTTAATGTTAGTTTACAATGTACTAAAACTAAAACATAATAAATAAATGAATAAATAAATAAATTAGCTCAAAAACACTGATTAATATTTGTCTCTTTTATCTCAAACTTGATTTATTTATTTATGTATGCATTAAATGCATAAAGTGTATTTAATACATTTTTTAAATTTATTTTATTTTATTCTGGCAATAAGGGATGAGAGTCATGGCAGTCATACGGTGCCCGAGAAGTGCAAAACAAATCACAATTCTGAAAACAAATTACAAACGCAAATGCAAGTCTAAAAAACAAATTAACAAGTCAGAAAACACAATGACAAGTTTGAAAACAAAATAGCAAGTCAGAAAATACAATGACAAATCCGAAAACAAAATAAGTCAGAAAACACAAAGACAAATCAAGTATAGTCAACTGCTGACCTAACGTTCAATTAGGGCTGGGCGATATAGCTAAAAAATTTATCCGATATAATGTTTCATATCGTTCAGTATCGATAATTATTTACATTTTTTATAACCTTTTTTAAAACAAAGAGTACTAGAATTTTTTTTTAATTTAAACCGCACCTGTATTTTTTAAATTAACCCACTTTATTGAGACAAACACAATATTTTTTTGTTGTAACAGTCAACCGACACCACAATAAAAATCAAGCAACGTATGCTAATTTCTACATGGTTTTTCATTATGTACAGTTACATATTCCGTCTCATCTCTTCTTCCTGTGTTTGTCCCATTCTTTCTTGGCTGTTTCCAAGGTCACAGGAGGGCGCAATGAGCAAAATAATGCAGCACATTTAAATGGTCAACTCAAAGATTTAACTGTCTATAAAAAAACATGCATTATGTCTAAATTAACTCATATAAATCAAATATAATTTCGTAAATTGCATAAACAATTACGAAACAAAACAGCATCATGTATTTATGCATTGCTTACTAAAAAGAGCCGAATCGCCCATCACGCAGACTGCATTTAAAAACATAAGAGACGCAGTGAAAAGGAATAAACCTCCACAAATTTGCGACGTGTTTTCTAAAAGTTTAAACTGTTTTAACTTTGCATGGCTACATCTCTTGTGTGAGACGCGAGTGCAGCAATTATTTTTGTTCATCTAAAAAATGCGCTGAATATGCGTTCTGTGTGAATGGCTTGGTTTCGGTTTTCACCTAATCAAGATCTTCTCCACATTGAGCTTCTATAGGTTTCTCTAATATTTTGAATGCATAACAGCAGCGGCGCATCTCGTGGGCAAGACTAACAAAACATTCAAATGCAACAACTTCACTTACATTATTATCACCGCATCTCATGCGCCACTGATGACGCTCCCCGACGCACTCCTAACATTCAAATGCAAATGTTTATTTTAAATTCGACTAATATTCATTTTTTTTATTCACAATCTCCTCATCACAGGCACAGCACTCAATTCAGCATGTGTTCGTGTTTGTGTGTGCAGTCTGTGTCACTCATAGCACTTGCCTATATCGTGCACTATATTGAACATTTTTTATATCGACATCGAAGAAGGTGTACCGTCGATAAATATTGATACCGTTTTATCGCCCAGGCCTACGTTCAATGTCATTTTCATCTCATCTAAATTATAATGCCTGATAAAGTAGCGTTTATGAGAGCTGCACAGCTTTTGTGTACAGCTGTTACGAGGGAAACCGTTCCAAAAGCGCCTCCTACTGACAGATAATCAATTTGCATGTTCAATAAGGCCATTTTCTACTTTTGAACTGTCTTAATGCTGTTGGATATAATTCAATTCGTTAAATTTTCCTAATAAAAAGACTGTTCAACTCTTAATATTTTGTATTTATATTCTCCCCTTTAAATTCTCTCCGCCCCACATAAAAAAATCCTAATTTAACACACCTCTGCCTGTTTTTTTTTTTTTTTTTTTTTGCATTCCCATTTGCTCAAATAGAAAAAGAAAAACCCACAATAATGTTTTCACGACTTTCAAAAAAAAAAAAATTGAGAGATGCTGATAACGGGCTTCATAGAAGACTTTACACAAATTTACATCCTTCCCGACACGTTTAGAAACCCTCGCATAGCGTACTAGTTTTTGTATCTGATTCAAAGGTAATATAATACAGAGTACAGTGTTGTAAATGTATGCATATTTTTTTATTCCATAGTAAGGGCAATTCATACAATACATTTAAACTGAGCTACTTTAATACCATCTCCGAACTTTCTACCGCAAGTCTACTGTTCTTCCTGTATAACTTGATTGACAGATGTCTCGTCCAGTCAGCGGTAAGTAATTTATCCTCAAACCAATGGCGCTGTCTCAAACTATACCTACCTCTTCCGGTTTGTCTGATTTGTTGTTGTGTTTTCTGACTTGTTATAATGTTTTCGTAATTGTTGTTGTGTTTTCTGAATTGTTATTTTGTTTTTTAGATTTGCATTTGCGTTTGTAATTTGTTATTTTGTTTTCAGAATTGTGATTTGTTTTGCACTTCTCGGTCACCATACAGTCATGATAAAAAAATTATAATAATTTCAATAGATATTTAATTTACAGTGCATGTGAAATAAAATAAACCCATGTTTGTTGTTTTTGCCCATTTTCTTGATTTTGGGTGATAACATTGAAGTAATAGTAATATTTTAGAGGACATTTTTACAGTAATATGACCTTTTATTGGCACTGACAAAGTAATATTAACAAAAAGTAACAGCAATATTTCAAATGAGAAAAAGTCCCACAAACATGCAAAATATAACTGAATAAACTAAGAATGACTTTAGCACAAGGAATAAATGACGTAAGCTTTGGTTTGTTGTAGATCCCTGGTCTGAAGATGCCTCGTGGGATTGCTGTGGACTGGGTGGCCAACAACATCTACTGGACGGACTCGGGTCGTGATGTCATCGAAGTGGCTCAGATGAACGGGCGCAATCGCAAGACGCTCATCTCGGGCATGATTGATGAGCCCTACGCCATCGTGGTGGACCCACCGAGAGGGTGAGCAGATAATCAACAGAAAGGATGCTTCCCCAGCATTCTTTAGCATCAGCTCTAGCTCTGGTTGTGTCTGTATAGTTTTGCTCCAAAACATTTCATTCATTAGTGGTATTTGCTAAGTCAATGACGCTGTTAGGGTTAACACTACTGAAATACGTATTTGGCTTTGTATTGAAACTACTGTATGTAAACCTTTAATTCTTGAAGCACCATGTACTGGGCCGACTGGGGAAACCACCCTAAGATCGAGACGGCCGCTATGGACGGCACCATGAGGGAGACACTGGTGCATGAAAACATCCAGTGGCCCACAGGTCAGTCTTCATGTGAATCAAACACCGCACACACAGATTCAAGCACCTGTGACAGCCGTAACATGACTTCTGTTGGGCTTGTTCGCCAGGTCTAGCTGTGGATTACTTCAATGAGCGTCTGTACTGGGCTGATGCCAAACTCTCTGTTATCGGGAGCGTCAGACTGAACGGGACAGATCCAGTCATAGCTGTCTCCAGCGTTAAAAACAGTTGAGTCATTCCCTGTACATTCACATGCCTATTATTCCTCAAACAACTGGAGCAATTGAGAGGAATTACATTTTCATGAATTATTATTTATTTTGTACTGAAAACCCTTAACGGAAAAAGAACATTAGAGCCAAGGACTAAACATCTCAATGAACAAACAACCAACACATGAAACACATCACACAACTCATACAGGCAGCATAAGGAACAATGCATTAATAAGCAACAATATATATGACACAAACCAGTTTTGAATTATTTATATGAATGCTTCAGTATTCACTATCAGTATTAAATTAATTATAAGCATCGGCAAGTATCAATCTCTCACTGGATTTTTTCAGTGAGCTCATGACACATGAGGAGGATTCCCTCATCCAAGAAAGATATATGCAAGGCAGCCTTCAAATCTGCTCAAAATACCTTTTTTAAACCACTCGTAAGAAGGAGAACTACATTATTATGGCATGTGAATGCATGTGATGTTGATATGTGTGTTTTTGTATACTAGTGTTATTTTTTTGTTTATATTTTACTGTTTGAATTTTTGAGTTTTAGTTATTTTGGTGTGTGTTTTTGACATTTTTATTATTACTGTAAATGTCTACTTGAAATGTACTTTAAGTTAAACAAATGGAAATGATAAATGTTGCATTAGCAGCTAGTTGAAATAAAGTAAGTTTAAGTTTTTTATATTTTATTTCACTTATTGTTTATTGTATTTCAGGTAATGAAAACACTTTTATATGATTTCAGTTTTAGTTAACTATAATATTTTATAAGATTTGTTTATGTTAATGCATTGCTAAAGTTTAAATGAGCTTTTATAAAGCTTGAACTATAAAATAACGAGCTATAATAATAATAATAATAATTAGTCTTTTTTTCTCTCTCAGGTTTGCACCACCCTTTCAGTATCGACATCTTTGAGGATTTCATATACGGTGTGACCTATCACAACAACTTTATCTTCCGCGTCAACAAGTTTGGCAAGAGTTCAGTGGAGCATCTGACCACAGGAATTAACCACGCCACAGATTTGGTCCTGTTCCACCCTTACAAACAACCAGAGAGTAAGTCTGGAAAATAATTCTGTGAAACAATAGATTCTTACATATGATTTTATTTGAACTCAATCACAAAATGTAATAATCAATGTAGTTTTTGCCCCTTGGTTGATAGATGAATAGAAATAGAAAGTTAGCTTGATCATTCAACAAAAATGCCTCATGTAACCATTACTGTTTTATATCACAGTGGCCAACCCATGTGACAGGAAGAAGTGTGAGTGGTTGTGTCTGCTCAGTCCCAGCGGCCCAGTCTGCATGTGTCCAAACGGCAGAATACTGGACAATGGCACCTGTGTGGAGGTTCCCACGCCAACACTGTCCCCTGTCTGTGAGTATACAGCTGTGACCCTTCCATTTAGTCTCTTTGGGGGTGTGGGTCCAAATCCCAACGCTGCCAACAGTGGTTTTGTGGGGCAGTTGTGACCTAATGGTTAGAGAGCTGGACTTGTAACCCGAAGGTCACGGGTTTAAGTATCAGTACAGGCACTCATTACCCACGATTGAGGTGCCCCTGAGCAAGGCACCGAATCGCCAACTCACCAGGTGCAGCAACATATGGCTGCCCACTGCTCTGGCTGTGTGTGTGCACTTGGATGGGTCAAATGCATAGCACAAATTCCGAGTTTGGGACACCATCCTTGGCTTCACGTCACTTTAACTGTGCATGCTCCTGTGCTATTCAGTGCTGTATGAGTCAGTAACAGGAGGGAGGACACATTAGATCCAGAATAACACTAGTCCACCTAGTCAAAGCTGCCAGAATAATATAATGGTTTGGAAATAAAACTAAATTGCAAAATAATTGTAGTTCCCATACATGCACATCATTTCCACTGTAAATATAGTTTGAGAAGAGTTGTCGGTTGAATGTCGGTTTCAGCAGATTGGATGGAGGGTGGTTTGTTCCACCGCAGAAGAATGGAAAGTGTTTTTGTTTCTCATTGTGAAGGAACAGCTAGGCACCTCCGGTTCACTGAAGGTAAATTGCAGGAGTGAGCATGTGCTTGTAGGAGTACACTGGAAGTGGCAGTTCTGAAGGCCAGTGGCAAAGCCTTGAATTGGATGCAGGCAGAAACGCGTAGTGAGACCAAGTGAGGTGTGACGTGGGCCATCTTTGGCAGTTTGAAGATACTTTCTGGCAAAAAAGGGCATTACAGTGGAGTCGTTGCCAGTGGAGAGCATGAAAGGAGAATGACAGAAAACCAGAAAATAAGTGGACAGAGAAATGTGAGTGAGTGACAAGATGGTTGTTAGTGATAAAGTTATGGGTAAGGATGAGGTCTAGTTGTGTGTCACAAGCAGTTTTGGGGAAAGTTACTCTTAAATGTAATGCAATACAATATTGTGTTACTCCTTAAAAATAAACTAATCGCATAACTTTGTATGGAAAGTAATGCGTTACGTTACATCTGCATTACTTTTTCTAATCTGGCCTGGCTTGCTTGTTTATTTTTATGTAAAAAAGATGTTTTAAGATGTTTGTTTATCTAAAGTCATTTTTGCTTATTAGTATATTTGAATTGGATCATTGAAGGTCATCAGCAAAGACATTGGTTAATAAAATGGGATTTAATACATAAAGGATATTTGTGTTATTTAACATATTTAATTATTGCAGGTTTGTGTCATATTCTGAGTTTGCATTTCACGTTTTTTATTGATTTTGAGGAATGCTGAATCTGTTTCTGTTTAAGTGAGATGAGTAAATGCATGTTGACATTTAGTCTAGATCTACAGTAACATGATGTTCACACAACGTTGACTCCTGATTTTTCTCAAAATGTGGACAGGAGAGCTGTCAGTCACATTACATGGGAAATCAGAGAAACTGGTGTAACTTATTTGAAAAAGTAACTCAGATAGTTTAATGTTAATGAAAAGGAATGCGTTACTTGACTAGTTACTTGAAAAAAGTGTTCTAAATACACAACTCGCGTTACTTGCAATGCGTTACCCCCAACACTGCACACAGGTGTGCTGTCTTGTAAGGTCTCCAGAAGGGCTAGGAATTCAGCTGCTTGAGGTTTGTCTAGGTGGATTTTGAAATTACCAAAAACCACCAGCAAAGTTCCATCCTCAAGGATAGAGGACTGCAACATGTCAAGCTCCTCAAGGAAGTTGCCCAGTTGATCTTGAGGATGATAAATGTGTGAATTTTGTCAATTGTGACAGTAGGGCTGGGCAATATGATGGTATATGTCGTGATGACGGTACAAACGGATACCCGAAGCATGCACACAGAAAGCTGCACTCTCTCTGACAGCATGTGATCGCAAATTCAGATCTCTTTTACATCTTATTGTGCTTGAATGGCCAAATTCATGCACAATTATGTATAAATGCCCGTCGTACGGAATATTCAAGTAAGCACAGTCAGTTATGTCTTAAATGAAAACAGTGAAAACCGGATGCATTTCAGTATAAGATCTATGCAGTCGGTCTTAAAGGGACAGCAGCCTAATAAAGCTGTGCCGTCTTTTAATAATGTTAATCAAACAACAAAAGACAGAGAAAATCACTCACTGCTCTTGACAGAATCACTTTCGGATCGTTAATTAGAATCAGTTCGTATTTGAATCATACAGTGTTTTAGTTTTACACTTGATTATTCAATTTCTGTAGAATTTATTACTACGTTAAGTAAAACTAATATAGCTGAAACACTTAAAGTGTATTTCATTTGTGTCTTTGTGCTATTTGTCCTATTGTTTGTAATTTACTTCTTTGTTCTCATTTAAATAAAAATCAAATAACAAAAATGCTAATGGAATATATCGTATCATGAAATAAAAAAAATTATCATACTGTGAAATAAGATTTTGGATATATCGCCTACCCTTCTTTGGCAGAATTAATAGTAGTGATTGCTATTGAAAGGATTTTAATGCAGAGAGTGTCACTCCCCATAGACTGTTTGTTGTGTTTTCTCGCTCTTGTGCCCATATTTGGTTATGTTCCTGTTCTCGTTATGTCATTATTAGTTCATCCTCCTCACCTGTCTGTCCCTCATCAAGCTCCCCTATATTTAGTCAAGTCTGTACATTCTGTCCTTGTCCAGTGTTAAAGTTGAGTTGTGCGTGTGTTACTGCCTACCTTCTGTGGATTCCTTCTGTGTGGTTTATATAAAAGATTATTTGCATTCTTCTTCATCTTCGTCGTGTGCGCTTATCACACTGTACCGTGACAGAGAGAAGATAAAGGAGTGAATCTGTGCTTGGAGTGCCGAAGACAATAGTGTTCCTGTAGCTCAAACAGCTCAGCAATGTCAATGTCACGGGTTCCGTTTAATCGTCAAAAAATAGCTATCAAGTGAAGTTCCATTCTGCATTTTATTGTGGTTGAATATTATGTTTTACTCTGAAATGTAACATTGTGGAAATAAAATGGATTGTTCACTTGGGTTTAACCTTTATAAAAAATTTAAAAAAAGAGTTAATGCTGTTTTTATCTGTTTCTTTGTCTTCCCTCAGCTCCGAGTGGCACCTGTAACCTGCTTTGTCTGAATGGTGGAACTTGTGTCCTGAATGCCAGAAAACAGCCCAAGTGTCGCTGTCAGCCAAACTATGGAGGAGAGAGATGTGAGCTAAACCAGTGCAAAGAGTATTGCCAGAACGGAGGAACGTGTACCGCATCACCCACCGGTACAGCATCACAAAAACATAATATATGGGCTTTAAATATCGTCTCACATGTCTAATCTTACATTAAACTGCTGTTCAGCATGTTAGTGAATCCTGGGAGACATTGTTCACCTGCTCCTGGGCTCACCTGTCTCTTCGATCTCTCCACTTCCATGTTTATTGTGGTGGTTAAAGGGCGATGTTGACATTTGCATAGCTGGCTCGCCACGATATGTATTTAAAAGGCATATTATGTTATTATAATATTAATAACACAAAAATAACTTCTCTTAAAATATTTTTAGGAGCTCCGACTTGCCGTTGTCTGGCCGGCTCCCAGGACCAAACTGGTAACCAGCGCACATGCTGGAAACTTACTGTAAGAATGGAGGAAAACTGAACAGTTAATCGTGGAAATTTTTTTTTTTTTTTTTATTTTTTAATTTTTTGTGGAACAGCCAACTGCAGCTGCCCTGCAGACTTCCTGGGAGAC
The DNA here is from genome assembly GCA_018155175.1 of Sinocyclocheilus anophthalmus. Lineage (NCBI taxonomy): Eukaryota > Metazoa > Chordata > Actinopteri > Cypriniformes > Cyprinidae > Sinocyclocheilus > Sinocyclocheilus anophthalmus. Next base: position 90,827 of record JADLZN010010187.1, on the reverse strand, counting down.
CAGTGTCAATATCGTAAGTACTACAGCCCCTTCTACTGCCTGTGGAAATAATACGAGTTAATGTTTAGGTCTTTCCAAACGCTTCCATTGGACAAATGTGTAGCAAATAAGCTCAAAAGGGAAATGTATATAAATAATTACAATGAATTATAATTAATTACAATTATTTACCTCAGCTGCCAGTAGTAACTGTAGCAGAATTAATATTGCCATTAACTAATCTGTTCGTCCAGCAAACATTCAGTGTAATTTCATCTCAACTCCAAGAAATTATATTTTCGTGGACACCGAAAATAACTTTCTTACAGTACTAGTGCATCAGAGCATGTAGCTATAGATCGGATCATAAAAGGGACACTATTCACAAACAGAACCAGAAACTCATGTAATTTGTGCACAAAAGTTTTATTAACTAAACACTAACACATAGCTAATCGAAACAAATATACAATCACTCATACATGGTAGGGCTGCACGATTATGACAATTGAAATATGAAAAACTCAAATTGTAGGAGTGTCCCTTATAATTGTAATTGTGATTATTAATTACGATTATCACAATTTACATTGAATGATGTTTATACAATTGTTTGATGCAACTGCATGCCGTAATTTTATATGAAAATAAACAGCTGAAAACACTCTAACTGAAAACCCTTTAGTGCTTTTCTATAGTATTAAGCCTCAAATGTCAAATGTCAACTGTACATCGGATTGGTTTCTTTAAATTATAAAAAAAAGTTAAAATATGAATGGTTTTATAATGTTATACTAAAACTAAAACAATGGGAAAAACCCTTAAGATAACATATAGAAAGAAAAAAAACACATCTTAAGCACGCAGAATAACATAAGTGGATTTTGAACGATTAATTGCCGCTTTGAACGATTATGTAATTGTGCATCCCTAATTGTAATCGTGATAGTAATTTGGTAATTTCAAGTCTGCTTTATTGTCAATTCTTCCACATGTACAGCACATACACACAGAGAATTGAAATTGCGTTACTCTCAGACCCTTGGTGCATTCAGATAACACTAAATACAGATTAAATACAAATCAAATATACAAATATAAAATAAGGTAAAAATGTAAAAAAAAAAAAAAAAAATATATATATAGAAAAGAAAAGGCATATGGCAGATAGAGTGCAAACCAGTAAAAGTAAAACAGTGCAGATATAGTGATTGTAGTGCAAAAAACAATGATTTGTAGTGCAAAAGAGCTTATTTCGACTGATTAAAGTGACAGTGTGTGTGTATTTGGGAGGGGGGGAGTGGGAGAGTCCATCAGAGGGTCAGAGTTCAGAGGTGCGTGGGGCAAAAGAGGGGAGGGGGGGCAGGTCGGGAGGGAGTTCAGCTTCCTGAAAGCCTGATGGATGAAGCTGCCCTTCAGTCTGCTGGTCCTGGCCTGGAAACTCCGCAGTCTCCTCCCTGATGGCAACAGACTGAAGAAGCTGTGTGTCGAGTGGGTGGGATCACCTGCAATGCAGAGGGCTTTGCGGGTGAGACGGGTGTTGTAAATGTCCTGAAGGGAGGGGAGAGAGGCACCAACGATCTTCTCAGCTGCTCTCACTATGCGTTGAAGTGTCTTGCGGCAGGACGCATTGCAGGCGCCATACCACACAGTGATGCAGCTGGTCAGGATGCTCTCGATGGTGCCTCTGTAGAAGGTGCACATGATGGGGGCCGGGGCTCTGGCTCTTCTCAGTTTGCGGAGGAAGTAGAGACGTTGCTGTGCTTTCTTGGCCAGTGCTGCATGTTGTCAGTCCAGGAGAGATCCTCTGTGATGTGCACACCCAGGAACTTGGTGCTGCTCACCCTCTCCACAGTCACACCATTGACGGTCAGAGGAGCATGCTGAGTGCGCACTCTCCTGAAGTCAACAACAATCTCCTTTGTCTTCTCCACATTCAGAGAGAGATTGTTGTCACTGCACCACCCGGCCAGGCGGCTCACCTCGCTCCTCTAGTTTGTCTCATCTCTGTTGCTAATGAACCTAATACATGGGGAAGTAAAAGTGGATGAATGAAACCATTAGAGAAACCAGAGAATGCAGTTATGGAAAATGAGTCAGTTAACCACCTGAGTGAAACCATCAGTGCCGTTTAACAACGGGGTCTACAGCTTATTCTAAACCTCTGTTTAGTTTAGTTAAATGAAGGATACTTGCATTGCCTTGGTTGTTGAATGAGCTTCCGGATGCAGTCTCGTATGAAAGTGTTGATGGTTTTGAGGTTCGGTGGTTTCGGAGTCGCGATCACGTTCTTCTGGGTTTGAAGAGTGATGAACTCCAAAAGATGTTATTCTGACTCTGTGGTGGTCGGGAGAGTTTTCTCCCAGATGGAAAGTGATGAGAGACGAGCACAGAGCTAGAGAGACATCAGCTGAGATCCGAGGACCTTTGGTGAATGGAAAGACGAGGCCGCAGCCTGGCACAAAGTTATGGGTCCTTGAAGACTTCTATCTCAGCATCCTCATCTTCTCAGAATCTAAAAGAACCGGGCTGATCTGGTGATCAGTGATCTTTAAAGTGTGAGGATGTCACACCCTCAGGATTTGAGGGAGCCAATGAGGAATGGTACCTTTGGAGGGAAATGTTACGATCCTTTGTCTCTAGCATGGTGTTTTGCATATGTAACTGGATTGAATCTTCAAGATTCTTATAATACTAATATGTCACAGAGTTAGCAAAATGTCATGTAAATTAACAAATAGGAAACGTAATTTGGAGCTCAGATACCAAACATGTTATGTGTGAGTTTATATTAACTAAGGATTCTATCATAATGCATGCATAAAACAGTATACAATACAAAATACAATATACAAGAACAGTAGTAATGTGAACCAGATCTAAAGGTGGTCTTCAAGCCGTGATGAAGAAACTAATTCAGATGAAGCGGGGTTTTAAACGGTGTTCTCTACTTTTCTAACAGGGTCATGTGATGGATTCTGTGACCATGGAGGGACATGTATGCAGTCCAGCGATGGGTCGAGACAATGTCGCTGCCCTCCACGCTTCATCGGCAACAACTGTGAAGTGGACAAGTGTCACTATTGCCGTGATGGCAAGTGTATTCCCACCAACATCTACCAGCCACATGGAGACGTTACATGCAGGTACACAATCTCATACTCTAGAACACGTATACATATGTTAGGGCTACATACAATTCAAATTGATCCATTTACTAAATCTCAGTTCTCTTTCACTTGGCTCATTTGACATCTTACTTTAGGAAGTAGCTATTGTGTGGCCAATCATGAAGCCCTTTAACCTAACGTTTAAATCAAGAGTGAGGTGTTATGTAGTATAACATTCTGAAAATATCTTAAACTTGTGTTAAACACCTACCTTATTTCGGGCATTTAACCAAAAAACTCTCTCAAAAAGTCCATTGTTTCAGGATGATAGATCTGTAAATGCTAAAACTTGTTTTCCAGGTTTTGGCTTACAAAAAAAAGTCATCCCTGCAGCACGCTATTGGCCAGTGCAAGCTATTGGCCCCGTCCATTCCTTATATAATACACTGCACACGCCAAAAGGGCATCCTACATCTTTTCACTCGCAGCATCTGTTTGCTTGCGTCTTTTGTTAATATCGTTGGCTCAATTTGATGCTTGGAGTCACTACTGGAACAACTGGATCTGACAGCACCCTCTTACTTCTCAACTCCTCCCATGTCATATTGAGACAATGGCATTTCACAGTGAATAAAAGCAACTGCACTGGAGCAGTGTTGTTCTCTCCTAACACATACCTTGATGGTTGGAAACTTTTAATGTTCATAATGCTTTCCCAACAATATGTTTTTAGTTGCCCTGATTTTGTATTGACTAAATCTTACTTAAGTGAAACTATATAATGCGTTTATGTGTTGCAGGTGTACCAGTGGCAGAATCCAGCCAAGCTGTTATACATGTGAAGAGTACTGTGCTAATGGGCAGTGCTCTCTTAGTGCCTCAAACCTCCCACAGTGCAAGTAAGCTGTGTTATTTTAGTCTCATTTATATATTGTTATAGTATTCATTAATATTTTGAATTATCTTTTATTTTTATATTTCAGTTTTTATTTCAATTTTAGTAATTTTAGTACTTAAACTTATTTACATTTTTCATTTAAGTTTTTCAAGTTTAAGATTTTCTTCTAATATTTATTATTATATTATTTATTTTCATTTCAGGGGGGGGGGGGGGGGCCCTTTTTACATTTTTTTTTAAAAAAACTTTTTTTACTGGGGGGAAAAAAAACCATTTATAATGGTGTATTTTAGTTAACGATAACAGCACTGCAAGTCATATAACCTAAACATACTCAATAGTACCACTTGAGCACGCAGTCATATCCACTACCACTCCAAATTATTTTATTCAATCTACGTGGTTTCTTCAGATGAAGATAGCATGCATAATCCCAATACTCTGAGAAAACCAATTTCCTGGCTTCTGATATACAGTATGAAACCTAATTTCTTCCATTCATTGCTAAAGCTGTGTTGCTTGTCCTCTGTCAGTCATTCTGTTGATGCTGCTGTCTGTTCTTCAATCAGGTTTGCGTAGCAAATCATTGACTGGAATGTAATAGACAGACTGATGCATAGAAATAGTTTGTTGCAGTTATGCTGACACTATCAATCACAGAGTCTGATTTCTAGACCAGCAGACATTGGGATTTCTATGTTAGTTGCTACCTGTACAACATCATGTTATCTGGACAGGTTCTTATTCATCACCATGCACCTTTGCCACTGAGGTACCACAAGGGTCAATGTTTAGGCCTTTATTCTTTCCCAGCTCACCAGGGGAAAAAAACACACACATCACCTCTATCCTAGGCATAGCTCACATAGTTGATGCCATGTGGGTTAACAAGCTTGGTTAGTGGACCACATTTTAAAAACTGCAGGATCCTGCCATTTCACACTCCATAACATTTAAGATAATAAAGGTAATTCTCAAGAACTCCACCATTCAGCTCCTCATGGCACTATGACTGTAACCATGTGAGAATTTATTAGCAACAGCATTGATCATTAAGTAGCTGCTACAAAATATGGGCGTATAGCCGTTTTTGGTTTAGTTCATATATATATATATATGTTAAATTCCTTTGTTTCTTCATGTAGATGTCCTCTTGGATGGGAGGGTCATCGCTGTGAGAATCCTGCTCCCATTGAAAATGTTGAATCCAGTGGCCGTAAGTCCATTTTTCGATTCTACAACTAATAGAAACATGTTAGCCCAATAGGTGTCATTACTGGTAAGGGTTTTGTTAAACATATATATTTTTGGTAACACTTTACAATAAGGTTCCATTAGTTAATGTTAGTTAATGTATAAACTAACATGGACAAACAATGAGCAATACATTTATTTCAGTATTATTGTTTGTTAATGAAAATACAGTGGTTCATTGTTAGTTCATTTTAATTCACAGTGCATTAACTAATGTTAACAAGTGCAACTTTTGATTTTAATAATGCATTAGTAAATGTTGAAAATAATAACTTTGATCGATAAATGCTGTAGAACTTTTGTTAATGCTTAGTTCATGTTAAAGTAGTTAACTAATGAACCTTATTGTAAAGTGTTATCATAATTTTGATGGTGGTGTAATAGAATATTCTCCAAAATCTAAATAAAACTTATGATATTAATGTCTGTTTCTTTTAGGAACAGCTTCAATAGTTATTCCATTGGTTTTACTGATACTGCTGGTGTTGCTGATTGGAGGAGCAGTATTGTGGTACAGAAAAAGAATGAGAGGGTGAGTATATGATACAATTGTACTTCTGCTCTTTTTCAAAAGATTTTCACCTCTTTAAAGTGTTCTACTGTTCAGAATTTGAAATATAAGCAACTTCCCATCCTCAAAACACCTCTTTTCTCTCCTTCTTTCTTGGTAAATCGCATCTGCTCTTTTCCGTAGGCTTGGCAAATCCCGCTCCAAACGACCGCGGTAACGGTCTTTGTCCATTATGTCTTTATTTTGTCTCTCCCCCATTCTGTCCATCTTTCTTGCTGGTTTGGAGAATTGTGGTCCAAGTGTTCTTGTTGTCTTCATGGTCTCACCCGATCTCTTTCTGTCAAACCACCTGACTAAACCCTACAAGTGGTTTGTGCCTTGTTCTGATGAGAAGGCAATAATCTGCTACCGAGAATAAAGAAATAGATGTAATTGTGCTTGACTGTGAGAACCTATTGTTTTCAACAGAGTCATACAAGTCCCGCTGTATTACTGTATGATTATCTACAATCGGTTCTCAGCAGGACTGATCTGTTGAACATGTGCTGCATTCAAAACCCAGTGTTTTATCAAGATAGATGGATTTAGTTACAATAACCTTAGTTATTAAACAATGTGGTAATGCCTTATTGTATAATATAGTGAATTTATTACTCACAAATGAAAAGCACTTCTCATTTGATACATTTTTCATGTTATTTAGAATTTGATAGATGTGAATGAAAAGATCTGATTATTCATAACAAATGAGCCATCACTGCAAAAACAGTTTCTCTTCAATGCATTTCAGTTAATATTCAATAAAATGCATTGATTTAGCTGGACTTGACTATTGAATGAGGTCACTATATAACTAAACTAAATTAAAACTGATATTGCTGATTGTCAGTTGAAGAAATTGTGACACTGACACTGTTTGTCCTGTTTTAACGAACAACAATGTAAAGCGGTAGTGAAATACATATATCAATAATCAAACGCTTGTGACCACACATCAGTTGAATTTAAGGGTGTTTTCACACCTGTAGATCGATTGCTTTGTTCCGAAACAGGGATTCAAATGATTACAATGTAGCTTTTTATTCTTGGTGCGGTTCGCTTCACACAGCAAAATTTCTAAAAGGACCAAATGTGTTAATACAAGTCACGAGCGAGTAATGTCTCTCATGGTAAAGGTTCCACGGTTTATTCGGGATACACTGAGCTTGTCCAAGTGTCATCTGTCAGACGGAACAATAAAACAGCTTTTGGGGCTCTGTTGGTTTTGTAGCTGTCCTTATATTAATTTATCTTTTTGAGCAGGAGTCCAGGATTGATTGGGAAAACATTTTTAAAATGCACATACTACAAAGAAGAGCAATAAGACGGCATTAAAAAACAAAAAAGTGCGCTTTAATTTTTGAATGGCAAAGACATGCTCTCCCACAGACATTCACAGGTTCATTTTGAGGTATTAGCAAAACAACAAAGCTAATTCTTTTCACGGAACTTAAGTAATTACCCATTATATATTGTGATATAGCCTGGTTCGTTGGTTCGGATTGCTTTCTCACTACAACCGAATTGCTCCAGAGTTCGTTTTCAATCGAGCTGAGACCACCTCGTTCAGGCGATCTCGGACTGATTGTTTTGGCGCGGATCCGGGCACGATTTGCTGTGTTCACATATGCCCAAACGAACCAAGCTAAGGGGGGAAAACGCGCCAGGTTCCGAAACAACAGGCCATGTGTGAAAACACCCTAAGTGAACTACTGTATATTACAGGGTTAGTTCACCTAAAATAATTTACTCACCCTCATGTCATTCCAAACCCATAAGATTTTCATTCATATTTGAAAACAAAAAAGGAAGGATCGGGAGCGGTCCGTGAGCGGTACTCGAACGGGGACGCGAAGCGCTCAGCACGATATACAGCGCGATTTTGTATGAAAAGGTTTGCGGAAGGGTGGTTGGTGCTGGCAAGGGGAAAAAACAAAATTAAGATACTTTTAATAAAACCTGTGAGATTTATGTCCCGTCAATGAAAGTCCACGCAAGTAATCTATATGAATCGAGTGGTGTGTCTTACTAAGAGAACAGATTTAACTTAGGCTTTTATTTACATAAACATTGATCAACACACATACTGGATATACAGAGCACGTCAAATGTGGTAAATGAAAGCTCAAACTTGTACAATGTATTTATAAACGGTTTTTGAAGTTTCAAAGTGTGGGTGAAATAGACATTCAAAAGAGGCCAGAAATCTCTCAGGTTTCATTAAAAATATTTTAATTTGTGTTCCGAAGATGAATTAATGTCTTACGGGTTTTGGAACGACATGAGGATGAGTAAATAATGACAGGGAATGTGATACAGCCAAACCCTTTTGGTACACATACTTTTGTACCTTAATAAATGATCCGAATTTTCTAATCATTAATCAAGTTGGTTGACTTAAAGGGTTAGTTCACCCATAAATGAAAATTAGGCTGCGTTTTACTCACCCCTGAGGCATCCTAGGTGTATATAACTTTCTTATTTAAGACAAATCCAATCGGAGTTATATAAAAAATTGTCTTTGATCTTTCAAACACTATCATTGCAGTCAGTGGGTGTTGCATGGCTTCAGTCCAAAAGAAGTGAAATAAATGTGCCCATCCATAAAAAAAGTGTCTCTCACGGCCCGGGGGGTAAACAAAAGCCTTCTGTAGCGAATCGATGCATTTTCATAAGAAAAATATCCATATTCAAAACACAATAATCACTTGAATCTAGCTTGCGCTCACGGTTGTAAACAGGAGAAGCAGTTCAGGGCGGATGACGTATGAGGTCGGCGTTGCGCATGCGCCGCTCAGAAGTGACGAACGCAGAAGTGCAGAGGAGAGAGCAAAACAAAACACCAGTCATGAATTAGAACTACAAAACGAGGTTTTGTAAAGAAAAATGTCGGAGGATTTCTATTTAAGCCAAGAGGAGACTGGTTTTCCTTGTAAATTAAGGAAACTTTGCTTCCTTTGCTCCTGTTAACAAACGTTGGGTTTCACGAGACTCACCGGCGCATTCGCAACGCTGACCTCATACGTCATGCTCCCGGAACTGCTTCCATTTTACAACAGTGAGCGCAAGCTAGATTAAAGTGATTATTAAGTTTTTTGAATATGGATATTTTTCTTACAAAAACGCATTGATTCGCTCCAGAAGGCCTTTGTTCACCCCCCGGAGCCGTGAGAGACACTTTTTTTTTTTAATGGATGGGCGATTTTTATTTAAGTTCTTTTGGACTGAAGCAAAGCAACACCCACTGAGTGGCATTAAACAGCTTGAAAGATCAAACACAATTTTTTATATAACTCCGCCTGGATTCGTCTGAAAGAAGAAAGTCATATACACCTAGGATGCCTCGGGGGTGAGTAAAACGCAGCCTAATTTTAATTTTTGGGTGAACTAACCCTTTAAAATTGTGGATACAAGCAAACAATTGTACACATATACGATGTATTTTGGTAAACGCTGGGTTTATGATGGTGTTGCTTCATTTTAGGTTGTTCCAATGACTGTTAGTGGCATCCCTCTGTGTTGTGGCTGTATTTCTCCTTGTGCTGCTTTGTATGGTGTAATACTGACCTCACAACTTTGTTTCCTCTGAATAAAAACTGTATGTTGTGTATCTGCAGAGCCAAAGGCTTTCAGCATCAGAGAATGACAAATGGCGCTATGAATGTTGAGATTGGGAACCCAGCCTATAAAATTTATGAAGGAGAGCAAGATGACGACGTTGGAGAATTGTTGGATGCTGACTTCACACTGGATCCTGACAAAGTAAGATGACAGCAAACTACATACTGTACATTTTAAAAAATGCTTTATTTCACTACTCTAAAACAATATTAGAGGAAAACTTAAATTTCCATTGATCCATTTCATAACATGTGAATTCCTCAGAGCCCAGTTATTGTAATGATTGCAGCAGTAGGGTTCCGGAAGTTGCAGATATTTTTTTTTTTTTTTTTTAAAGAAATGAATACTTTTATTCATCAAGGAAATCGATCACTCATCATAGATGGCAGTAAAATGACACATTTATAATGTTACAAAAGTGTTTTTTCAGCTAAAGAGTCGGCCTGATCCCATATATTTCCAACTTTTTCTTTTGTAGCCAACCAACTTCACGAATCCTGTGTATGCTACTCTGTACATGGGAGCTCACAACAGCCGCAACTCCCTGGCCAGTACAGATGAGAAGAAGGAGCTGCTATCACAGGGGGATGAGGAGCCCCTGGTGGACCCCCTGGCTTAGACTGTCCATCAGTTTGGTCCATACATGGAAAATACCATTTGCCTTTTTGAGAAAAATAAGAAGAAAACGAACAGAAAGAAAATCAATGATTAAGTGTTAACACTGTATAAAATGTACAAAATGAAGGACTACTTTTGTATGTGATTGCAGTATTATAGTTTGTTCTTTTACAGTTCCTCTGGTCACAACAAAACATCACAACAACAAAAGATACATTTTTTTTCTTTTTACAAAAAGATGGGAGTTTTTTGTTTCAATTTTGAGGTCACCTCCCCTTTACCTTGATAGCCACTACCTCTGTGCAATATGGAGTCAAAAAAGAGATTGGAACAATGACATTTTTTTATTTTTGTATGAAATGTATAGAGAAAAAATGTTGTTCCATCAGTAATGCCAACTGTTTGTTGTATGTTTGACTGTGTGGAGAAGGAGACTTTGACATGGAACCAGTGCTGTTTGCTTCAAACTTACTACAATATCAAACAGATGTTATCAATTTTACGTATGTGCCAGTTTTACTACTCCCATTGTAAGTTCATTATTATTTACAGTATAAGGATAATCGATTTCTTGTGCACAGATACAAACCATTGCAATATTGCATATGCTTATTACAGAACAGATTTTTTAAAGTGAGAATGTCAGTGTTGTAGATTTGGACACACTTGACAGAAATGTTTCTCATCATCTTAAAAACCTTATGATCTAAAGGCTTCTGCTTAACTGCTTGAAATTAGTTTTATAGACAACAATAAATTGTGCCTATGTATGAATCTTTTTACAAAACTAAACATTTTTGTTCAAATGTAAATCACGTAAAATGAATCGTTGCGTTAGAAAGAATAGTAGAAGAAAAGCAACCATCGGGAGTCCAGCACGTTTGAAAATGTGCATAAAAGAGATCAGATTTAACAGTTTTTGGTCACTACATAAATAATTCCCATACTTCAATTTGAGTTTAGATTAATTGTAAAGAATGAGTGGGCGTGTCCCAGCTTTTGATTGGTACTGTATTTATTTTCAGATGAATAAAGTAAAGCAATGGTAATTGAAAGTGAACATTCCTGTAGAAAAGAAAAAGCTGCTTACAAGAAAATCCCACAACAATCAAATGCACATTTGTGCATTGGTTGTCATGACATGTTTTGAGCACATTTAAAGCTACACATACTCCTGAAGAGGGCTTTTGACAGAAGAAAGTGAATTTTTACACTTGTGTATGATTGTTTTTAAAATGTCACAGTTAAAGATGAAAAACCGATGTGTTCTAATATTGACACACTTTTTTGTCTTTTGTAATCTGCCTCTGAAATATAACCGTTCATGTTGCTTTTACTTTTAAAATGTACACTTTTTTCCCCTCAGTAAATCCATATTGTCCTACTCGGCTGATTGCTGGCATGCTGCTTTTGTCAGAATCATTAGCTGTAATGTAAAACATAAAAAAAACTACAACTATCAAAAGTGCAATCATCATCTCACATGAATTACTAATGCCAAGATCTTTTGTTGAGAGATGACAACTTTTGTAGTACAAAATGCATGGGAAGTTTTATTTTTAACATTAAATTTCATTATAGTAAAATCACTTGTGAAGGGCTTGGACTGTGAATGTTTCTGTGGTACCATCAGTGTTGTTGTTTCCTGACTTATCATTGTCATTCAGAGTAAATAATCACATGACATTTACAAGAAGGGTTATTATATCCAGAACTCGGTGTCCTTGAGCAAGCATGGCAGATGGCACATTTTGAGATGAGATGAATGAGGAAGTTAAATGAGATTTATTTGGTAGATTGGAGCTATATGACTAGAAATGGCCACCTGAGGATTTTGTTAGTATGGTCACTGTGAAATTACTTACCTTAAGATTTAGACCTATTTATTCACATTAATTTATACTTAATTGACACTCACTAGTAAACTAGCATCAGTTGATGATGAAGAAGGTAATGTTTCCCAAATAAAATTGTATAATATCAGCTGGCAAATCCAAACATAAGTGGACAAGTAACACAACCATAACACAAACGACACCACAGGGTGGCACACCACAGCCATATCACCCTGCAGCCCAAGACTGGTTGCCCACAAGTTAAGCATGGTTGAGCCTGGTCAGTACCTGGATGAGAGACCTCCTGGGGAAAACTAGGTTGCTGCTGGAAGAGGTGTTAGTGTGAGCAGCAAGGGGTGCTCACCCTGTGGTCTGTGTGGGTTCTGATGCCCCATTATAGTGATGGGGACAGTATACTGTAAAGGAAAAAAAAGTGTCCTTTAGGTGAAACATTAAACCGAGGTCCTGACTCTCTTTGGTCATTAAAAATCCCATGGCACTTCTCATAACGAGTTTGTAACCCTTGAAGCCCTGGCCAGATTCCTCCGTTGCCCTTATCAACCATGGCCTCCTAATAAACCCTCTCCACTGAATTGGCTCTATCACTCTCTCCCCTCTCCAACTATCGCTGGTGTGTGGTGAGCGCACTGGCACCGATGTACTGTGGCCGCCGTCGCATCATGCAAGTGGATGCTACACACTGGTGGTGGGTGAGGAGAGATGATGCTTTTTTGTTGGGAACTAACCGAAGGCTCAAGTTCATTGCAATAAACCAACTTTCGTAGAGAGGACTTGTCTTGTGCTTCATACAGGGCGTGGTCACATGAATAAGCCCGCTGATATAATTGGCAACATCTAATATAGCATTAGAACACCATGATGCACAGTGTAATAAGATGGCATGCAGTCATGACAGCGACATTGCGTACCTTGTGTATAAAAGACGTGCAACGCAAGTGAGGATACATCTAGATTATATAATCTAGCAAAAGAATTTGCCAAAGATCAGATTTCAGACCCAATGCCAGTGTCCAAAGTTGGAAACGTGGAGGGTTCACCCTAGGGGTGTGCAATATATATCGTCTATGATCAAATCATGTTGTTTTAACAATGAGCCAACACGTTACCAAATATGTCATGCATTTTGCACAAAAATAAAATGCACATTCACTGCATGATGTAACCTCTAACAGGATAGGCTACTGCACATTCACTGTGCGTTCACTCCTTGTGGTACAGATAGCAAGACATAACAACTGCTGTGACCTACTAGAGCGCAAAATAAATGGCGGTGCCAATTTAAGTGATTGAGAGAGATTATTAAACTTTTTAATACTTTAGACCCACGATGCACACTGCCTGGATAAAATTTGTTCAGTCATACAGCTCTGCCTGAATTGTGTAATTCATGTCACCAAACAAGGTTTCATATTTTGACACAATGGTCAAGCAGAACATCCGCACCTCTTTTAAACAGTGCATTTAAACTGTAATCGGCAACTGCAAAACTACGTTTTGCAATCATCCTACTTTTGAGATGACCAGATTGTCCAAGGTGATAGATACACTGGCATCATAGTTACTGTGAGAAGACTACATGGTCTGCACAACAGAGAGCTGGGCATTACCAACTGGAAGAGGCTTCTATATTTTGATCACAGGTTGCATATTACCTTTGTTGAGTGATTTGTGTGTTTCTATTAAATTAAATTTAAAGGGGTCCTATTATGCTTTTTCACTTTTTAAATTCGTAATTTTTTAATGTCTACTAACTCTCAGAGTAGACTGTTAGGGTAGGTTTAGGATGTTGAAAGTAGAATGTTGACAAAGAAAGTGTTAGAAGATATTAAGCAGACAGTCTACTAATACTCTACTAACTGCTAGTTGACATGTAGTTACAAAGTTACTTAATGTTAATATAATGTCTAAAGTGGACTATCGAAATAAAGTGTTACCAAATATATTTTCTGCCTTATTCTGTGATTACAAAAAATAGAAACAGGTGTTTGGCCAATGGAGAGTGGCAGACTCATGGCGAAACACACCCATATTTTTGTGTGCATGTGCTGAATTAAAGTTGACAGCGCATTGTGTGTGGTTAAAATGAACATGGACTGACCCCGTAAAAATGGTATAAAACACAATAAATTGATTTAATTAAAGTCTACTGTGTTTCACAGTCAACACGTGGCTTTTTGGCTAGGTTTAAAACAAAGAAAAGTGCACTTTAAGATAAAAAAAAGCCGACATAATAGAAGGCATAATATAACATAATAGAAGGATGTAGAAAAACAAAGTTATTTTTGACCCACAGGACTGCTTGTAATAAAGATCTAAATACCTACAAAAGAAAAGGCAAGAGAGCTGACTGTTGTCTGTTGCTGCAATGCTTTGAAACCTATTATGAAATTGGTTGTGTGTAAAGTAAACTTTTTGTTATCGTTCTAAACAATTGTATACTGTAACAAAAAGTAAATAAGATAATTGTAACTCTAACAGTTCACTCTGAGAAGTGAGTAGGCTTCTTATAAAACTTGCAGTGATTGGGTATGCCAGACTTTTCTTAATATACAGTAAACACAGTAAAGTACAGATTCAAACCTTTAGGTGTGAGTTTTGGAGCTTGGGATTTGCTTTCAAAATTCACTTGGCTCAGAAATTAGAAGGATCTTGAATGCATATGGTGTTTCTGAAAATCTGGATGGAAATGTTTTCCTTGTCTTGCTCCTGAAAGTGATGAATTACGGGATACACTTTGCCCCAGATCCCGTTCTGAAGTTGTGTTATGTTAGTATGGATTTAGTGTGGGCTAAATCTACTGAGTGTTGGCATTTTTCAGACCTGGGCCAGTTTTGCACCACAGGTGTGTTTATTGGGACAGGCCCTGTGACTACTGACCACTGCCACAAATCACATATCCACCTACCAGCAGGGGCTAATGAGCCTTGGTCAAGGAAATAAAGTATAAGAAACAGACACAGAAACAAACTTTCAGTGTGCTAATGCCAGTGGCAGGTTGTGGTATGACAGGAGAGGAGCATGCAACTTTTGCTTGCATTTTCAACTTTGAACTCAAGATGTCACCATCGATTCATCTTACCAAGCTTTTGCAAATATTCTTTTGCAAAAATTCTGCAACTGCAACCCAGTATTGAGGCAGTTCATTGGAGTAACATACAGCCTTGAAATGAGTCCATAGTCCCTTTTCAGTTAGAAAATATTGGTTCAGGTTTATATCTTAGTTGTACAATGTTACCAAAATACACAATGTACAAAAATGGTTAAACAGAGATATAATAAGGGGGTGTGAAGAATGTTATTAAAAATATATGTTAACCCCCCTCCCCCCTTTTATTTATTGTGTTTTTGAAGTATACTTTTGTATGTATGATGAGTTTAGACTGAGAACAGATATTCACACTGTTCAAATTACAAGTCTACTTACAGGTGGTAGGCAGTTCTCTAAGTAGATTACTGACCTTCTATGATCTACTGTGTGTCCTTACTACAGCTTGTCTCATCGTGATCCACTTCACATATCTGCTTATAGAAATTGGTTTTGAGAAGGAAACAAACAGCCAGGAGACAGTTTTATAAAGTAATTCATATAATTAAGTTTTTTTTAACATGCCTTTATAATAGGAATTTTAGCCCTTCACAGAAAATGTTGTTGCAAAACACAAAAATCTCACAATCAAATCTTCTAATCAGTTAAACAGTGTTAAATCGCAAATTCATGTGACTGTTTTTTTAGTGTTTGTTGTATTCTGTGTTTCAGACAGTTTGTCATAGTGTGTTAAGTTATGCTTTTTTTGTCTCTCTCCCTGTCTCTCCCTGCAGAACCAGTATCACCACCTGATTTTACTAATTAGAGCTCTACTGTGATTGGATGACAGAAGAGAAGAGAGAGTATTAAAACTACATGGTGTGCAATGGCTGAGGTCTCCTCTTCATCTCCAGACCTGCTGTTGTTGTGAAGCCTTTAGTTTGGTGATTTGGCATATTTTTACCTCAATTGTGTTGAGATTACTGAAGCTTCTGTCCTTTGTCTCATTGATTACATCTATGATTGATACTTCAGAGAGAGAAGTGAATGTTAACATTGATTTACCTTTATTATTTAATGTCTTTATTTTTCTTTGTTGTGGTTAGTAGGAAGGTGGGTGCCATTTTGTTTTGCATTACCTCTTTTCTCCTGGTTATTTTAGATAGGAAGTTAGTTTAGTCTGGTGTATTTTCTTTTCTTTTCTTTGTAGTATAGTTAGTTGGTTATAGAGGAGTTGTCATATTACTTATATTCTCTAAGGTGTGACTAACACGTGAGGTGGGAGTGAGTGTGTAAACTTGTTCTGTCACTTTGGTCTGGTTTATTCTTGGTTATGACAGAGCCCTGATACTCGTTGGTATTTGTTCTCCCAGTGTCTGTCCTGTGCTAGTTTGCAGGGCTTTAATGTGGGGTGCTTTGCTCAGAGGTTCTGAACTATGGCTACGGGGCTGAGTTAAAATGATGCGCCTCTGAAATACATTTTTAGTGGCTGTCTGGATGACACCTAGCCAGAGTAGGAGATGGAAGCCCTGAAGACTCTGGTGTTCTGGGACTTTTCCCGATATCTGGGCTATTACAGCACATGGGCAACCCTTAGTCAAACAACATCTTCCTGTACCGATCATCTAACCTCTTCCTCACCTTGTCATGGTCCTGAGGTTCAGATGACACCAACACAGATAAGACAGTGGAGGAGGAGGAGGAATGGGTCCACCTCTCCTGTCGCCTCCTCAGAGGAGTTTGAGACCAATGCAGTCCTCCCAACACCATTTATGTCGGCTGCAGCTTTCCCCGAGGGGCCTGTAATCACTGCAGAACGTTCAGAGGCGGCCAAGAGCACTGCAGTGCCACTGGAGGTGGCCATCTTCTCAGTGTCACCACGCTCTCGTAAGCGGAGGGAAAGAAAGATTTCCTCCACCCCTCAAGCTTCAGTGGTTCCAAGTTCAATGGACCTGGATGACCCGACTCTGGTGATCCCAAGTTTGGTGGTCCTGGAGGACTTGACTCAAGTGGTCCCAAGTTCAGTGGTCCCAGAGGTCCCTGAGCAACCCGCTCCATAAAGTCCATTCCAGCTTCCCAGGAGCCTGTCTCAGAGCCTATTCCAGAGCCTGCTCCAGACTGGGAGTTTTCAGAGTCCACTCCAGAGTCCGCTCCAATTTAGGAGACCGCATCAGAGTCCACTCCAAAGCCCACTCCAGTCTGGGAGCCCTCAGAGACCAATCAAGAGCCCACTCCAGTCCGGGAGTGGACTGCTACACAGAGGCCGCTACAGAGCCATCCGATCTCACTGCTGCTGCCATAGTCAAGAAGGTCCGCTAAGTCCATTCCAGCTTCCCAGGAGCCTGTCTCAGAGTCTATTCCAGAGTCTGCTCCAGTCTGGGAGTTTTCAGAGTCCACTACAAAACTAGCTTTAGTCCGAGAGCCCTCAGAGTCCACTCCAGAGTCCGCTCCAATCCAGGAGCCCACAACAGAGTCCACTCCATAGCCCGGTCCAGTCTGGGAGCCCTCAGAGACCAATCAAGAGCCCACTCCAGTCCGGGAGCCTGGCCCAGGAGGCTGCTTCAGAGTCTGCTCTGGCCCAGGAGGCCGCTTCAGAGTCTGCTCTGGCCCTAGAGCCTCTCAAAGACCCACAGGGTCCAGTTCCTCCCTGGCACTCCATTCCTGTTCCACCAGTGCCTGCCTGGTCAGTTCCGCTAGCTCCGCCCTGGCCTTCAGCTGGGACTCCAGACACGTCGGGGCCATCCTGTTTCATCCTTCTGGCTTCGCCCTGGTCCTCAGCTGGGACTCCAGACATGCTGGGATCATCCTGTTCCGTCACTCCTGCTCTGTCCTGGCCCTCAGCCAGGACTCCAGACACAACTAAACCTTCCTGCTCTGTCACTCTTGCTACGCCCTGGCCTTCATTCGGGACTCCAGAGACGCCTGAGCCTTCCTGGTCTGTCCCTTCGACTCCGCCCTGGCTCTCAGCCAGGACTCCAGACAAGTTTGAGCCTTCCTGGTCCATCCTTCCGGCTCCACCCTGGCCCTCAGCCAGGTTATCTGCCAGAATTTCTGATTCGCTGGATCCCCCATGGCTCAACCCTCCTGTCCCTCCCTGGTTATCCACATTGGTCCTGAACTGCCTTAAGACTTCTTAAGCTGTCTCACCAGCTACTTGTCTCCTTAATGTTACTTTTGCCTGTCTTTTGTTTGTCTTGGCGTGTCTGTCTGGTCTGATCGTGTTGTTTGTCGCTTTGTTTTGTTGGTGTTTGTCAGTCTTGCGTTCGATTGCCAGTGGCCCTTTTGAGAGGAGTAGTGTTAGGGTTCTGTCACTTTGGTCTGGTTTATTCTTGGTATTGAGCTCGTGGCCAACATGTAGACGAGAGAGAGCACATGGCCCAAGTGAATGAGTGGTAATGTGACAGAGCCCGGACACTCTGTCACATTACCACTCATTCACATGGTTGGGCCATGTGCTCTCTCTCGTCTACATGTTGGCCATGGGCTCTTATTATGTTTTGTGTGAGCACATGGCTTTGTTTTGTTTCTATGTGCCATGTGCTCCCATGTCTATTGTGTAACCATGCCCATCTTGTTACCTGATTATGCTTCAGTTGCTCCACTTGTCCTCCCTCATTACCCTCCTTGTTTGCTTCCCTATTTATTCTTGCAGTATTTTCTGTCCTGTGCTAATTCATCTTATGTTTGACTACCATATTCGAATCACTCATTGTGCATGTCCTTTTGAATAACTATTGAATAGTTTATAGGTTTATATTCGAGTTTGGTATGCATGTGTTTGATAGTTCGTGACTCAAATGTTGTTATCAATCAGTTCTTTGTAAAATGTATCATTCTTGTTATAGAAATCATGTTTAAATTATACTCTGCAAGAGCAGTACAATTTGGACCATGGGACTAATAAGATAACATGTTAATGTATGTATTTGGAGGAGAAACATAGCAACACCCCAAGCTAAGACAATGTCTAACTGGTCAAGACACCATTTGGGATGTGTCCAACAGCCAAGTTTAAAAACTCAGGACACAAACAAATTTTACTTTTTGCCACAGTTTTTTGTCTTTGCCTTTTTGCCTTCAAGTTCTTTTCAAGTGCTTTTTCAGCGTGCTCTGGCTTGCATAACAGCTGCTCCTCTACCATCATTAGGAGATAAACCATCTAGTCTTGTCACACTCTTCTTTTCTTTCTTTTACTTAAGTTTCTTTTCTTTTCCATTGAGAGTTTTGTGTTCTGAGTTAAGTTTTGCCACAAAGCCGTGTCTCTGAGTTCAACCTCATCTTTGCCCTCCACCAAAACTTCAACCAGTGTTCATGACTCCGCAACCATCCTTCAGCCAACGCGCAATGAATGGCTTCCCCAAGACAAGACGTCACTCCAGATGCTACTAGACCAGCGAATCAACAAACTGGGAAAGCTCTTTCAGCACAACAACAAAGTGAATCCCCTAACACCGGCAACACAAGTAAACCTCCAGATTTACCTCTGAACTGGTGCATTTAATATAAAGTTTAATAGTCTAATTGAGAAACTCAATGTGAGGGTTAAATTAAATGGTAACACTTTACTTGAAGGGGTGTGCATAAGACTGACATGACACCTTCATAATCATGACATGACACATGTCATGAATATGAAGGAGGTTTTATGCATGTTTATGACAACTGTCATTAAGTGTCATTCGCTCAGTTATGTCATTTTTAATGCAAATATGACATTATTTGACCTAACCCTAACCTAACCCTGCCCCTTACCTTACCCCTAATCATAGCCCATAGCAAAGACATCTCAAACAATGCCATCTTTGCATTAAAAATGACATAACTGAGTGAATGACACTTAATGACAGTTGTCATAAACATGCATAAAAAACTTCATATTCATGACATGTGTCATGTCATGATTATGTATGTATCATGTCATGATTATGAATGTGTCATGTCAGTCTTATGCACACCCCTTCAAGTAAAGTGTAACCAATTAAATGACTGATGATTGTTGAGGTCAAAGAAAGTGCATATATTGCTATAAACTTGGGATTTCACATTTCCACTCTCTTAAACTCATTCTTTCCTAATTTTTTTCTCATTCTGCAACTTGTGTGAGTGTGTGAGTTCATGTGTTAGATTAGTTTATGTCTTAGATTTGTCCAATAAAGTCTTATTTATATTGAAAAGAGAAGTATCTTGTGTTTTGTGCTTACAAGTTAATGTCTTAAACTGCCAATCTTGTTACCATGCTAATAAATAGTGTTTTCACTATACTGTTCAATTAATCGCTGGCCGATCCAGTTGATCAGCCATAAAAAAAAATTCTGTCAAAATCCCCTATAAAAATCATAATTCCTTTTTTCCCTTACATAGCCATTTGACACCCTTTCCATAGTTACGAGCTAGCATTTTGTCTCCAGGTACAGTATGAAACAACAATGTTTTGCTTTTAGACATCATTCCATCTGAATGTTTTGTTGTGCCTGAACAGTCTGTTTTGCTTTCTGAGGTTTCAACAAATCCAGACGAGTGTGAAGATGTCTTTTGAACATTGCGGTGGCAGGAGACACTTTGGTGGTGGCATGGGGGGTGTTTCTTTAAGAGAGTAGAAAAGTGTTTAGGTGTTGATTGAGTGATCCTTTACCCTGTGTCAACTTAAGAGCCTACTTCATTGTCTGGACAAACCAATCAGCAACACTGTTAGTGGACAGGTGATAAGGTGCTGATCGAATGTGTTGAATCCCGTTGGCCTTCATGAAAGCCTCAAACTCCACTGAGACCAGCTGAGGCCCATTGTCACTGACAAGTTGCTATGGGAGGCCAAAACAACCAAAAATTGACAATTATCACAGATGAAGTGCTATTACCTCAACCTCTGGCCATTTGCTGTGGGCATCAAGAAGAAGTAAAAACATATGGTCTTCAAATGGCCCTGCAAAATCAACGTGGACTCTCACCCACGGTTCCTTAGGCCATTACCAGGGAGAAACTCAAGCCTCACAGGAGATGTTTGAGGTATCTGTTTTAAGACAAGCTAAGAAAATTGTTGCAGACAACACATATTTTACATGAGAATTTTAACACTTTACCCTCAGAGAGACAATTGAGGAGTCCGATGTGCAAATTAAATCGCTACAAAAATTATTTTGTGTCAACTGCGGTTAAATTATTCAACAGAGAATTACAAAAAAGAGATTTCATATCAGTATACTGTAGCTTTTATTTTTTTTTAGGTATGTGTAATTTATTGTATGTATGTACTGTGCTATGTGAGTTTAATGTTGTGTACCGGCCATGCCATGGTTGTCCAAGATGAATTTCCCAGAAATGGGACAATGAAGTATATTCATTCATTATTCATTCAGTAGACAACCAGATTCAACTGTTAGCTCATTCCTTCTGCCAGCTGCACTGGCAGAGCGGGGTTGGAATGAGTGAGGGCTTCAGACTGGGCTTAGGCTATTTTCACCTCAATTAAAGATTTCTCACATTGTTCAGTCCATTCCCACTTTTTGGATTTATTCAGTAGTTTGAGCAACAGTTTCAGCCTGTTAGCTATATTTGGCACATATTTCACGTAATAAGACAACAGCCTCAAAAAAAGACTGAAGCTGACTCACATTTTGTTCCTCATGATTTTCAGTCCAAAACTCTGCAGTCTCTGCAAGGTGGCTTCCAGGTTACTCAAATTTTACTGAACCATTGGCCCCCAGCAAGACCGGAAAAGAGATCCTCAATAAGCTTCAGGGGATACTGCTCTGGGGTCAGAACACATCTGAGTACTTCTTGGAGTTTTGTGTTTCCAATGACCAGATGGACCTCTTGCCAATTCAGCTTAATCTTTTCCAGCCAAGTCCTTCCTAGCATTGCCCTCGATAATGTATAGTGGTAGTTTTCTTTTTTGCATATTGAGTTCAACTGTCACCTCAATTACCCCTTTAACAGGAACTATCTCACCAGTGGCTGTGGGGTACGATGCGGCAGCATTTCTTTAAATGTCGTC
This sequence comes from Sinocyclocheilus anophthalmus, assembly GCA_018155175.1. NCBI lineage: Eukaryota > Metazoa > Chordata > Actinopteri > Cypriniformes > Cyprinidae > Sinocyclocheilus > Sinocyclocheilus anophthalmus. The sequence goes on along the minus strand of JADLZN010010187.1, from coordinate 68,925 downwards.
TCTGACACTAATGATACCGCAACTCCTGTGTCCACCTGCATACGTACTGGATTCCCATCCAGAAGATGAGTCACCCAGTAGCCTCATTCGTCTCCTGAAACAGAAAAAACACATAACTTGGTTGTGCCTTTTTATTTTTGCAAGCACGCTCAATGTGACCTTTCATGCCACAATTTCCAGGCTGATGCCCCACTTTTCTGCATCTATAACAAGTTTTATCTGAGTTGGACTTGTTTTTTGCGTCTGGATAAACCTTGTGCACTTGGGCAGATGCACTTAGTTGTTGTGTTAAGCTATTTTCAGTTAGTAGTCACTTTTGTATAGCCTCACTTCAAAGACCACAGACAAGCCTGTCACATATGGTGTCAGTGACTGGCCACACTCACAATGTTCAGATAATAATTTCAGCATCGCCACAAATTGAGAGATGGATTTTTCGTCTTGGTGATTTCTTTTGTGGAATCGGAATCTCTCAGTGATAATCAGTGGTTTAGGTGAATAGTGTTCTTTGACTAAACTCACTATTTCCTGATAGGATTTGTCACCTGGTATGTCTGCCTGTGTTAAATTCCACAGCAGATTAAACATGTTCACACCCATGACACTAAAGTTGGCACTATAGCTTCATCTTTGCCAGCACAAGTTAGTCAAATCGTTCAGTATAGACACTCTACTGTTCTGCTGATTCATCAAATTATCCAATACTACCGATTAATCCAGCTATTTTGTTTTACTCACTCCTCTTTTATGTTTCTCTGTTCATCAGCTCTTGCGATTCCTCTCCTCTCTTAATCTGCATTCCGTCATCTGCTTCTTTTCTGTCTTTCAGCGAAGACAACTCGTTCTGCTCCAAAGGTCTCAGCTCTGTACGGGGTCACCGTGCATTCACTCTGCTTCTCTCTCATGGAGGATAGCGTGGTCGAGATGTTTGGGGTGAAGAAATTTCATCAAGAATTCATGCCGCAGACATCTATGATCTTGAAACAGGAAAAGTTCCTGACTGTAAATTTAGGTGGGGCAGATTCTGGGTTGTAGTGCTAGTTTATAATAAACTCAAGAAAGCTTATAGTCTTTGTAGTCATGCACATGCACACACACTTTTGGCAGAGATCTAATGTCCTTGCGTTATTCAGCCAGTGGTCTGCACGCTAATGTTGACTGACTGGCTCAAAGTACATACACACAGAATGCTATAGAATTATTGCTTTAATATTGTCTTTGAATGTTTATTTAGAATATTACAAGTTCTAGAGGAATTTAAGTGAGGAAACAAATATGTCTCATCTCAAAACGAACATAAAACAAACATAACAGAACCATATAATGTTTTTTTTACGCGAGCACATTTAAACTTCAGGATTAACACTTTCATTAATTTAAAACACTACTCCACATAGGAAAAACAGACATGCCAGCTACTTACTGACCTGATGCAGACACATGTAGCTGAAGCTGACTGATATCGTCTTGGACTGGAGCAAGATAAGGTAACGTGAAAATAAGCAGGCCAGCCTCAAAACTGCCCAAATTGCTCTCAATTAGAGTGTGCTGCAGTTCCACATTTCACTTACAGTATCTCACAGAAGTGAGTACACCCCTCACATTTTTGTAAATATTATATCTTTTCATGTGACAACACAGAAAAAAATGACACTTTGCTACAATGTAAAGAAGTGAGTGTACATCTTGTATAACAGTGTAAATTTGCTGTCCCCTCAAAATAACTCAACACACAGCCATTAATGTCTAAACCGCTGGCCACAAAAGTGAGTACACCCCTAAGTGAAAATGTCCAAATTGTGTGTGCCCATCATTTTCCAGCACTGCCTTAGTCCTCTTGGGCATGGAGTTCACCAGAGAGTCACAGGTTGCCACTGGAGTCCTCTTCCACTCCTCCATGACGACATCACGGAGCTGGTGGATGTTAGAGACCTTGATATGCTCAATAGGGTTTAGGTCTGGCGAACGGGCATAATTCACACTGGGGACAGGGGGGACATGTCCCCCCCACTTTTCAAAATCACATTTGTGTCCCCCCCCCCCACTTTCAAATTTGTTTGTTATGATTTTTTTTAACCACACGCCGTCATCGCCACGGAGGAGCAGGACACAGACACACGCGTCTCCACGTTCAGGAACGTCACGTGCACACTCTAAAAATAGCTCACTGAAGGTTCTAATGAGCAGGTATCGCGGTTGTGGCACAGTCAACGATGAAATGCCAGAAGCAGCAACAGATTACTTTAATGTCATCATGGATGAAAAGAAATAAAGAAAGGAGATGTGAGTTGGTTGATTCAGCAAATTAGCTCAGGTCAGGATAATCATATTTTCTGCCTACACCTGTTAATGTTAGCCTAATGTTGACTGAGCTAACGTTAACATACACTGTTGCTAGGTAACAGACTGTTGTTAGCTAAATATTTAATGTAGAACAGTGGTTCCCAAACCTCTGTGAGGCGACAGAGGGGGTACGCGAACAAAATTCTGAGTTTTGGCAGGTTCGTACCGTGAAACGTTCGGAAAGTCATTGATTAAAAAGATTAATTTATAAATACACCACTTGCTAGTGAGAATGAACAAATGACCGATGACTCACGAAGTAAGACGTGACTGTACCGCACTACTGGCGGTTTTAGTATTAATAAATCACTTTCACTTTTTTTAATCTCATTGCATATACTCTATTGAACATTTTTTTTTTTTTTTTTTTTATTTTTTCTTGTTAATGTTTAAACAATACTATTCTATTTATAAAGATAAAAAATGCATTGGAAAGTCAATTTAGGGGGCAAATATGGTCCTTTAATGGAAAAGGAGCAGTCTAGGAAGAATGGTTAGAGAGTCGGACTCGTGACTCAAAGGTTGTGGGTTCGAGTCTCGTAACGGCAGGGATTGTAGGTGGGGGAGTGAATGTACAGCGCTCTCTCCACCTTCAATACCATGACTGAGATACCCTTGAGCAAGGCACCGAACCCCAAACTGCTCCCCGGGCGCCGCAGCAAAAATGGTGCCACTGTCCGGGGGTTGTGCACGGGGTGTGTGTTCATATGTGTGTGTGGGCACTTGGATGGGTTAAATGCAGAGCAATAATTCCAAGTATGGGTCACCATACTAGGCCACATGTCACGTCACTTCACTTCACTAAGGGGAAAGAGAGGGGGTAGGCCTAAGCAGAAATGCTTCAGGGGGTACTCCACTCTAAAAAGTCTGGGAACCAATGATGTAGAACATTCTGTCCTGTGCAGATTTATTTTATATTTTCAGGTACAGCGGTTAGTTTGAAATAGAAGTTTGTTTAACAGTGGAAATTGAGTCTCACATTACTTAAACATTAATGGTGAAAATTTTCGACTTTATAAAATTATTCTCCCAAGTCTTGGCGATCGGCCCCTATTAAACAACAAAGAAAGTAAGACATAATTTTCTTATACATAGTTTAGTAGCCTACTATTATTTTTGGCAGAATTGATCATTAATCAACTTAATTATTTCCTGGATTTTTTATCACCATAGTCCCGAAATGTAAGTACATGCAGGAAATGGGATTCAAATCGAAAACATTCCCCATTTTGTGTCCCTCCTCACTTCTGCAAACCAGTTAACCCTGGGAGAACATGCTAGGCCAAACCAACACTACCCTCAGCTCTTAGCAAGGCAAGTGTATCTTGGAGGTGTGTTTGGGGTCGTTATCAGGTTGGAATACTGCCCTGCGGCCCAGTTTCCGAAGGGAGGGGATCATGATCTGCTTTAGTATGTCACAGTACATGTTGGCATTTCATGGTTCCCTCAATGAACTGTAGCTCCCCAGTGCCGGCAGCACTCATGCAGCCCCAGACCATGACACTCCCACCACCATGCTTGACTGTGGGCAAGACACACTTGTCATTGTACTCCTCACCTGGTTGCCGCCAAACACGCTCGACACCATCTGAACCAAATAAGTTTAACTTGGTCTCATCAGACCACAGGACATAGATTACTGGAACCATGTCCTTAGTCTGCTTGTCTTCAAACTGTTTGCGGGCTTTCTTGTGCAACATCTTTAGAAGAGGCTTCCTTCTGGAACAACAGCCATGCAGACCAATTTGATGCACCGTGCGGCGTATGGTCTGAGCACTGACAGGCTGACCCCCCCCTCAACCTCTGCAACAATGCTGGCAGCACTCATACGTCTATTTCCCAAACACAACCTTTGGATATGACACTGAGCACGTGCACTCAACTTCTTTGGTCGACCATGGCGAGGCCTGTTCTGAGTGGAACCTGTCCTGTTAAACCGCTGTATGGTCTTGGCCACCGTGCTGCAGCTCAGTTTCAGGGTCTTGGCAATCTTCTTATAGCCTACGCCATCTTTATGTAGAACAACAATTATTTTTTCTGATTCTCAGAGTTCTTTGCCATGAGGTGCCATATTGAACTTCCAGTGACCAGTATGAGAGAGTGAGAGCGATAACACGAAATTTAACACACCTGCTCCCCATTCACACCTGAGACCTTGTAACACTAACGAGTCTCATGTAACCAGGGAGAGAAAATGGCTAATTGGGCCCATTTTGGACATTTTGACTTAGGGGTGTACTCACTTTTGTGGCCAGCGGTTTAGACATTAATGGCTGTGTGTTGAGTTATTTTGAGGGGACAGCAAATTTACACTGTTATACAAGCTGTACACTCACTACTTTACATTGTAGCAAAGTGTCATTTCTTCAGTGTTGTCACATGAAAAGATATAATAAAATATTTACAAAAATGTGAAGGGTGTACTCACTTCTGTGAGATACTGTACATTTATTCCAACTTTGAATTTACATTCTAAAAATTTTGGGGCGCTGTTGAGTTCGGGAGGACACTGGCACGACTGCCCCACGTGGCATAATTTTACATGCCTGTCGAAGCTTGCAATGAATTTTAATATATCCTGCACACTTTCTGACTTAAAATTGTCAAGAAATTCCAAAAAATATTTGTTGTTCAGGTTTATGTTTTGGGTGAATATTTTGGTGGGGCACCTACCCTTACAGACGAGCCACGCATTTCTTGAAACACTGACTGTTGTACGAAAACAGCAACTTTGCATGGTACGAAACATCCTTGTCACAAGTTATGTTATATATTACTTTATATTCTCTAAGAAATACATGTGAGGCAGGAGTGAGCTTGTTAACTAGTGCTTGCCATTTATTTTTCCAGAATGGCACTACTCCAAAACCTATGGTGTTTTTCATACTAATCACATAACTTAGGAGGGTGTATAGAAACACAGGAGGGACAATTTGCATTTTGTAAATACACAACAGGAGTTAGCTTTGTTATGTTTGTTATTTTGGCCTTGCCCCCTTCTGATGCTGATACCCTTTCGTTATTCTTTGTTAAATTATGTAAATAAAAAATTTTACTATATTGGCGCAATTTACGTGGTTGTTTGGATTGTAGCCATTCTGGGCCTGGAGATGGGGTTTTCTCTGCTGTTGCACATTCATTCACCACCAACCATATATTTCTGTTGCAACACCCCCCCCCAAAAATGGTAACACTTTAATTCGATAGTCCACTTTAGACATTTTATTAACAGTAAGTAACTTTGCAACTACATGTCAACTAGCAGTTAGTAGAGTATTAGTAGACTGTCTGCTTAATATCTTCTAACACTTTATTTTGATGGACACAACGTACAACCATATGACTTTAAGAAACTTTGCAAGTATATGTCAACTTATTGTACTAACCCTAAACCTACCCTAACAGTTTACTCTGAGAGTTAGTAGACATGTAGTTGCAATTTAATGAGAATTAGTTGACATGTAGTTATAAAGTTACTTATAGTTAGTACAATGTCTAAAGTGGACTATCGAAAAAAAGTGTAACCAAAAAAATGTAATAAAAAATAGCTTATTACAAGCAGTATACTAATGAAAATGTGGGCCGCATGCTGAAGGACAGGTGAAGGACAAGAAAACATGGTAACGAAGGAAAAGAAGAGAACAATAAACGTACCTGCCATTTGGAAATAGTTCCCAAATTTTCTTTGATATACACCACCTACAAAAAACATATGCAACAGATTTCAGTTTTTTTTTTCTCTTCATATTACATCACATTATGTCATCGATTTTTTGCAAGACTTTTTTTTCATTTTACCCTTGTTGAAGACCCCTAAAATAGAGAAATCCATCATATAATTATTTGAATAATAATCTTAAAAAGAGTGAAGTAAACATAAACCATATCAGTGTGTATTTGTTGACTGTCCCACAGTTGCGATGAAATATTCACCATGCAATTTTGCATCTTGTGTGCACAATAATATTTTTGTAGCTTTGCTGGTATTACATGGTACTGAGCCAAGGTCATAGGTTTATGAAGATATTATTACATTTTGTATCTTTAGAATATGTACAATGCTAGCTATGACCAAGACAAAAGTTTAGAATTCAATTTTCATTAGTATCATATCTACCACAAAACACTGCTAAACATGCTTAATTTGAGATGTGGTGGAAATGACATCAATCCAGGTTTTGAATTGGTCAATTGGGCATTGTTAGGCACTGTTATTAGACACATTACATAAACCTATTTCAGGAAAGAGATTTCAGTAAAGGCAGTTGAACATTTTTGATTCTTTGCTTTGGTTATTTGGTTTGGTTATTATATTTTCTGTAGCTCAAGATTACCTAATAAAATGTGAAATGTCTAACCAGTGCGATATGGTAGTTGTTATTGTTTTGATGTATGAATGCAATGTAAATGTCACTTTTTCCTAATCATATTATCATTCTGCTTTCATATAGATTGAAGGACCAAAACAATACTTAAACTGCTTGTAACTATGTAAACAACCATAAAAACAAACAGAACCTCACATGTACAATGCTTAGGCACTCAATAGCTCATTTGTGTGGATTTTATGAGACAATTTGCTCATAACTGAGAGGTCTATGTTGCTTGGCAACATACCTGTTTATACCCAAACCATATTAGTCTCCACAGTGATGTATTGATAGAGTAGCTCTCGTTCACTATCATCTAGCTTCTCTGACTGAGGGTCATTTTATCTGTAGTCAAGACAGCATTCTGTATATGTCCAAATATAGCATTCACATTGATGGTAAAACTATATTTGTGAACTGAAAGAAATTGTCAAGCTTGAAGTATTTAGTACAATTTTCAGAATAAATAGACCTAAATAAATTAGACCTAGACCTACACCTATCAAAGAGAAATACCTGTGTGTGTTTCATGTGATAGCATACAAATTAACCAATTTTATTCAGGTCAGAAACTCTTATCTTTTAATATCACATAAGAATCAAGCTGACTACATTAGGGTAGCACAAGTAATTTTATCAAGAAGTTAAAAGATAAGTAGAAATACTGCAGCTGTGTAAGGGAATATATGTACAGTTTCGTATTTTAAGTGGTAAAGTGATTTTTACATGTGTTTTTTGCATCTTGCAGGTTGTCCCTAAGGCATAACTCTGGAATAAAACAGATGTGTAGCTGAAAGGTTTTAGTTCAAAATCTGGCAATTGTTGATTTCATGAGCTGTCAGCATTTGTTTCTTTGACATTTTTAAATGAAAGTATGGCTTGTTTGTAGCACATTTCATTCACAAGAGCTTTTCATAAAAATAGACAAATAAATAAAAGTTGAATTAAAATGGATGGACTGAGACGAATAAAGAGCAACCACCCAATAAAGCATTTCGATAATCACCCTTGAGTCAAGTCACCTTATTTATATAGCGCTTTTAACAATACAGATTGTGTCAAAGCAACTGAACAGCATTAATTAGGAAAATAGTGTGTCAATAATGCAAAATGACAATAGTAAACACTCATTTTTCAGTTAAAAGACAGTTCATCATTGAATTCAGTAATATCATCATCCAGCTCAGTTCAGTTAAAATATTGTCTGTGCAATCAAGTCAACGATATCGCTGGAATGAAGTGTCCCCAACTAAGCAAGCCAGAGGCGACAGCGGCAAGGAACCAAAACTCCATCGGTGACAGAATGGAGAAAAAACCTTGGGAGAAAAAAGGCTCAGTCGGGGGGCCAGTTCTCCTCTGACAAGACAAAACCAGCAGATAAATTCTGGCTGCAGCAAAGTCACATTGTGCAGGGGACTCGTCTGGTTCCTGTGGTCTTGTCCCGGTGGTCGTCTGAGACAAGGTCTTTACAGGGGATCTGTATCTGGGGCTCATCTAGTTGTCCTGGTCTCCGCTGTCATTCATGGCTGTCGAGGTCCTCTCTAGGTCCTGATCCACCATCTGATCTGGATACAGACTGGATCCGGGTGACAGCAGTGACCATCTGATCTGGATACAGACGGGATCTGGTGCAACGGTGACCTCAGAATAAGAGAGAAACAGACTAATATTAGCGTAGATGCCATTCTTCTAACGATGTAGCAAGTACATCGGGTGTTATGGGAAGTGTTCCCGGTTCCGGTTGACCTAATTAATGCAGCCTAAAAATTCTTTAACGGATTTGAATATTAGAAGCGTATTAGTGTGTTATGTGTAAGCCAGGTTAAAGAGATGGGTCTTTAATCTAGATTTAAACTGCAAGAGTGTGTCTGCCTCCCGAGCAATGTTAGGTAGGTCATGAACGCATGAATTAACGTTTCTGCATTTTCCATTGAGAGCATAGGTCGTAATTTAGATATATTTTAGAGAAAAGCGCGGTCTTTACTCCTCAGTTGAACCATTTATGGTGTGAGGACGCACCTTCGGCATGGGGAGCTCTGTCTGTTTACTTTATTTGCATTTTGGTTTTCCTTGTTACCGTTTTGACTGTGCTACGTGTCATCATTAGTTTGCATGGTTTCTGAATAGACTTCACATGTCATTAGTTTCAGTTAATTAGCCTAATCTGTATTTAAGCCCTCAGTTCTCTTTGTTCTGTGTCCGATCTCATCATTAGTTTGCATGGTTGTGCTTCTGTGATTTTTATAGTGATCTCCTGCATGTTAATTTGTTTATTAAAGACTGTTTCTGTTTATTCCTTTGTTGTGCGCTCATTACAGCCACCGATGCTGACATCAAGATGAAGTGTGGCAAAATCTGAAAGAGGCAAGTGTCTGTAAAGAGATGAACATCCAGTTTAAGGTAGACTTTTTTGAAGGAAGATTTAGAAGCTTGTGCGAAGCTGTGACCAAAAGTGTAAGAAGCTGGAAAAAAATGGGTAAAGACCTTATTGAATGAAAGCTATGCTCTCGCTGATGGACTCAGAATTGACCTGCAATTAATGCTGATGCCTGCAAGGCAACATTCAGGCATCTGGTAAAGAATTCAAGGTACTGTCCCTCATATATCAGGTGGAAATAATCTGATAAAGCTATTTTAAACCACAGTTTCAAATAAGTTGGTATAGTTTTATTATTAAGTTATAAAGGACAATATGTTCACTCCTGCATAACAGAATTACTTCAAGTTTACTGTATATTTGAACAGTTACATTATTAATCTATGTCTATTTCTTTTTTATCTTTGGCTGTTAGGGGGTTGAAAGTAGTGATAAGTGTAAAGCTTACATTTTCTTTTTCAAGAAACAAAAGGCAAATTATGTTTTCTTACAGGAGACCCGTTTTGTTTTGTTTTGAGGGATGAAGAGTTTTGGAAAATTCAGTGGGGAGGTTTAGCCTTTTTTGCACGTGGATCTTCACATTTAGCTGGAGTTATAGAAAATAATCTATAAATCAGAAAATGTGATTATGGGGGGAGAGTTTAAGATAGCCCCTGATTTATAGTTATGGTACTGGAAACCTCAAAGAAGTTCATATTGTGTGTATATTGATACTATTTTGAATTTGTGTGTGCAATGTATAACAACAAGTGTGATTGACTACCGGAGGATATCAAACCCATTAACAATGTAATTAACAATGTTCAATATTAGAAGATTGGCTTATTTTGAGTGAATTATATAATGATGTCTCAGACTATCAAAAAATCCAGTTTCTACTTATGGATCATTGAATGGCTACTCTAAACATCAAATCTCTCCTAATATTTGGAAGTTCAATAATGATTTGTTAAAGAATGTTAGATGTTGTCAACAGGTGATGACTCTCATTGAGGGGATTGAAAAACTAGATTTAATCTCTAATATGAAGAAATGGGAATGGTTTAAATTTAAGGTTAAACAAATAGCTATCGCAACAGGTAAATTCTTATCTTTGATGAAACAAAAACAAAAGGAACCAGTGGCATAGTGTCTGGCTATGCACATCCATATGGTCTCTGGCAATCTGGGGGCCTGCTGAGCGGGAACTTTACTTAAAATGAGGGAACGAATTCTTAATTAGTGGTCACGATAAATATATATATTTTTGTCTGTATGTACAGGGCTCTGTGATTTCTTGTGTGCATTTGTTCTTGTTACGGAATGAGACACACAGAGGAATATGATGAAACAGAGGGGTTTATTTGCAACAGAGTAAATGGAAGCAATGGCAGGTGAGTATGAAGTTCAATGGAGAAGTTTGGATGAATGTGACAGAAAATATTTGTCTTACAGGAGATCGTGGATGAAATGGATGGAAGATGGTTGACAGCACACACCACAGTAACAATGGTAAGTATAATATCAACACAGAGACTTGGGAGAAGACAGACGTTGGAGTGGAGAACACGCTGGAAAATCTGGAGTAACATAGAGAGAGTCCTCTTCGTATGAATGAGACTGAATGAGATGATAGGAGATCATAAAGTTGAAACGTGCCTGATGGGGGTTAAGTCTCTTGGCATCTCGCATTGGAGTTTCTTAATGGTGGTAGAAATGGGCCAGTTCTTAATGGCTTCCACCTTCCCCTCATCCATCTGGAGGTCCACATGCTGCTGAGTTATTCCAAGTACTGCACTGAGGATTGAATCGGAAGAACATTCGCGGCTTTGAGGAAAAGGTGGTATTCCTCTCAGGCATTCCGGACCTCTGTAACGTGGTGTGTCAATGTTCGTCATGCTTCTGGAGATAGATGAATGATATCACAATGCAGACGATGACAAACCGCTGGAGATACTCCCCGAAGCACCTGTTTCATGAAGTCCTGAACACGGAGGGGGTTTGACCAGGCCATAGGGCATAACAATATATTCATATTGACTATATGGATCACCAAAAGCTGTCTTCTACTCATCCCCTTCACGTATCCGGATGAGGTTGTAAGCGCTGTTGGAGGTCCAACTTGGTAAAGACAGGGGGAAGTGGATAACGGAACTTCACCGTTATTTTGTTGAGTTCCCGGTAATCTATACAAGGCCTCAAGCCTCCGTCCTTCTTGGCCATGAAGAAGAAGCTGGAAGCAGCAGGGGACGTGGAAGGGCGGATGTAATCTTGCTGTAAAGCCTCTTCGATGTACTCCTCCATGGTCTTCTGTTCAGGGAGTGACAAGGGGTAAATTCTTCCTTGGGGCACTGGCTCACCCGGAATCAGATCAAGTGCACAGTCCCATGGGCGATGTGGAGGCAGCTGTGAGGCTTTCTTCAGGCAGAAGACATCACTGAAGGGGTCATAACAGGCTGGAATCTCAACAGACTGTTTCTCAATCTGAATTTCAATAGACATGGAGTTGATGGTGATAGTCTCAGGATAGTGTGATGATGAACGAGAAGTTTGAGGAAAACAGTCCGGGAAACATTTACTGCCCCACTTCAGTACCTCACCAGTCTTCCAAAAGATGATAGAATTATGCTGCACAAACCATGGGCGCCAAAGGATCACATCAGCGGTGGAATCCTCCAGAACCAGGAGATGGAGAGTTTCCATATGCAGCAGGCCGTCATGTAGATGGAGGGGACCAGCGCGGCATCGGACGTGTCTTCGGCTAAGTGGTTTTCCGGTCACCGACTGAACCTGGTAGATGGTCTTGGTGGCCATAGTCGGGAGGTTGAACTGGTGGCAGAGGCTCCCGGAGATAAAATTCCCGGCTGACCCGGAATTGAAGAGGGCATGTACTGGAATGGAGACATTGGAGGCAGTAAGCATAACAATAGTGGTGAGTGGCTGCATATTGTATAGATGGTCTAATAACACTCACCATGGGTCGTGGAGGATGAATTGGGTATGCAGTGATGACATAGGTTCAGGGCCTGGTTCTGGAGTGCTGATGGTCTCTGGCCGGCGAAGTAATGGAGTGATTGGTTGACCCTGGTGTTCTTCAAGACACGACTGTATACGACTGGCGAATCTGATGGAAAGTTGGATGAATCATTCCAAGCCGATGGTATCGTCATATGCAACGAGATGCAGCCGTACTCTGGGTTCCAATCCCTGACAATAGGTGGTGAGGAGCGGGCGCTCATTCCATCCACTGGCAGCAGCAAAAGTCCTGAACTGGAGAGTATATTCATTAACAAACATAGAACCTTGACGAAGATGGTACAATTGCTCACCCACAGAAGAATCACCAGCTGGTCTACCAAAAACTTCACGGAAGTGATCGATTAAATTATTAAGTGATTGTGTTATGGTACCAGCTTGTGACCAGATGGTTTCGGCCCATTGGAGCACTTGTCCTGTCAGCAGAGATATGATGAAAGCGATCTTTGCTCTGTCCGCTCTGTGTAGAAGGAATCCGTTGCACTCCTCCGCTCTTGTTCTGTCCAGGCTGGACTATTGCAATGCTTGCTCTCTTGGCAGGTCTTCCAGCCAAGCCATCAAAACCTCTACAATTAATCCAAAATGCAGCTGCAAGATTAATCTTTAATGAGCCGAAAAGAACGCACTTCACACCTCTGTTCATCAATTTGCACTTGCTACCTGTAGCTGCTCGCATAAAATTCAAGGCGTTGATGTTTGCCTACAAAACCACCACTGCTCTGCACCCCTTTACCTAAATTCATTACTTCATAGTTATGTGCCTCTAGAAGCTTGCATTCTGCAAGTGAACGGCGTATTATTGTGCCATCTCAACGAGGCGCAAAATCACTTTCACTGACTTTTTCAGTAACTGTTCCCTCCTGGTGGAATGACAAGCCCAAATCAATCCGAGCAGCTGAGTACTTAACCATCTTCAAGAAACCACTAAAAACACACCTGTTCCACCTTTATTTGACCCTCTAACTCCAGCACTTTCTATTCTAATTCTATTCTTTAATTCTAATTTATCCTCTCAATCTTGTTTGTTTAAAATTTTATTAAAAAAACTATAACACAGCTTTCTATTTTTTTCTAACTCTATCTACTTGATTTCGTTGTGTGTGTGTGGTTGTATATATATAGATATATAATATATATATAGATTATATATATTAAATATAATTACACCTTGCTACGTGTACTGTGTTAGGCTAACCGAGACTTGTCATTTGCACTTACATATTTTTGCTCTTTTGTTAGTTTTGACTGCTTTTATTGTCCTCTTTGGATAAAAGCGTCTGCTAAATGTCAAAATTTACCACCTCTAGCCTCCCAACTTCTCACCGTTTTTAATTATACTATTCTTTCATTTAATTTCGGGCTTCAGCTGAGCTCCTCATTTTAAAACTGGGGGAAGCTTATAAAAAAGGATTTGTGTAGCACATGGCGTAGATCAGATATTGAAAACTAGCCAGTCTTTCCATTGAGAATAACACGAAGCCTTAGGTGGAAATGCATAATAATGTTAACTTAACTGACTGCTTCACTTCCACTTTAAATTAAACAGCAAGGACATTGTGGATGAATTTGTCGAAAGAAAGACCCGGAAATGCAACTAAAATGAGTGAGTATATTTTATTTATTTATTTTTATATATACATTGTTTGGGAAGACTTCGAAAAAGAAGTGGAGTTTAGATCTTATAATCCATTCAAGAGCCAGGTGAATTGAAAAAGGACAAAAAAGTTCATTGTATTCCTTCAGCTTTGAAAAACAAAGACAAACAAAGCTCAATATTAATACTATTATACCAGATGATCTAAAAGTAATTCAGAATGAAATTTGGATCTTTAAACTTTTTTAAAACACTTTATTTTTTAAAATAAATCCAAATATAAAAAAGCAGATTGTTATTATCTATTTGTAAACATTAAAGATAATATCCAAAATCTGAATGAGGAAGACAAATGACGATGTAGCATTAAATCAAATTTAAAACTGCAAATCACTAGATATTGACCGTTTAACAGCAGCATTTTTAAACAGTTCTGGAAAGATTTTAGGAAATTATTATATGATGCATATGATGATGCATAAACCCAAGAAACAATTGCTATCATTAGATCATTGGAGACCAATAACTGTCATGTACTGATTATAAATTACTTGACTTGGTGTTTGTTAATCATTTCAAACTCGTGCTTGGGACACTTGTAGAGGAACACCAATCAGCATTTATTAAGGGAAGAGATAATCATAGTCAATTTGCTGATGACACAGACATATGTTTAAAAGAAAAATCGATAGTTTGTAAAGCCATAGACACTATTTCAGTTATCTCAAGATTCCAGGACAATGCCATCTGAAAAAATAAAGTGAACTGCTACCTCTCTATAGTAATGGAAGCAGAATCCATTCCCGGTTAATTTTGAAGTAAAATACCTATAGGTTTAAAAATGGCCTTTTAATGCAATAGAACAAATAAACATAGAAGATACAATAGCTAAAAATCTTTGGGTTAAGAGATCTGTAGGCAGAATTATTTTGAGTCTAAACTAATTTACCCATGTTACTCTCTTTATGATTCTCCTCAACCAATTAAAACGTTTAACTCTGAAATGTTTAGTTTTATATGGAAAAACAAAACTCATATTAAAAAAATAAATTTCAGGTGATTAAAGAATATAACAATAGAGGTCTGGCAGCCACTGAATTTGAATCATTGATTGATGCACTCAAACCAAACTGGATTTCAATTTATTTAGTACAGCTTAATTCAGTATGGTTTCATATACGATATATATGATTTTGAGATATATAAATTGCCTATCCAGCTGCCAAATGTCTATAACCAGATATACTGGAAAATGATATTTACCCATAACTTCACACCGCATGGTTTCACCTTGTGGAATAACAGAACCATTACAATACATACAGTAGGAAGACATTATTTAAACCAGATAGTATGAGAAACAGATTTTGTATCTTGTTGACTTGATAGATGATGTTGTCCAATTTATCCAATGCGATTCATTTATCAGGAAACTAGGGATAACATTTTATCTGAGAGAATTTAATGGTGTGTGTAAAGCCAACGCTCTTTCCAATACAAACACAAAACTATACAGACGTACAGTACAACTAACACAAAAGTGCATATTCAAATGTGTCTGAAAAAAAAAAAGGTTGGTGAAATTTACATTTTTATCACCAGTGTAACAACAAAGTAATAAATGTATATATTTTCAGATTTCAGTGCACCATCAAAAGCTTGCACTTTTGAAAATGAAATACTTGTAATTATCTGAAATGGCCCCTAAAAATGAGGGACACACAGTTTAGAGTAATAAACAATGTGTATCCTGCTCCTGAAATTTTTACAGAAAGGAGTCTGTTTTGAAATCGGGTTTGGTGGATTCTGTCTGAAAGAGCCTGGAAGTATTAAAGTAAGAAACATTGATCTTTTTCCTTGCGCAGTCAAATTGCAGTTGCGGGAGGATCTTTACACATTAGTACTGACATTCCCTCATTGACTTTATTTCAGGTTTTGGTCTCTCGAAAAAGATGTCACTGATGTTAAACATTATTACAAGTAAATAGGCATATCATACACATAAGATCAAGAGGAATAACAGTAGGCTATATTTCTGGAGATTTACTTATACCCATATTCGTCTATCTATTGTTGCTTATACTTGAGGTTGTAATTTACACCAACACACCACACACACACACACACTCACACCACACACACACACACACCAGATCCCCCTGCTTCCCCTGACTGACGTCAGCCCCCGCTCCGGACCCGCGCTGAGAAGAATGCTGCTCTCCGTAGCGCCAAGGACGGGAATCAACCCCTACAACGGGTACAACAGCAGAAACAGCAAAAAGGTAACGCAGACGGGCTTTCTTAGTGTTTGACTCTTACTTTCCAAACCCAGTGGCTTTCTACACACAAGTGTGAGCTGCGGTGTCCTTGACAAATCAACTGCAGCTTTCTGCGGGACCATTGCCTTCTCTAGAGCTGGATACGATGCGTCTAAAAGACGGCTCAGGGTCGGCTTGGTTTGGGTCGGGAATGGCGGCGTTCATACGTTTCTGGTAATAATAGCTGCATTCGTCGTGTGGCTGTAATCGTTCACACGCACTCACATTAATACACACATCGATTTCCACGGGTTTACTAGCGAAGTTCCAGCTACCCGCGGGAGAGGAGAACTTTGGTAGGCGAGTAAATAATGGAAAATGTTCTTTCCCACAGGACAGAAAGGTTTGGAAAAATGAAGATGGACTATTCAAATGTGACTCGAATCGGAAAGTGATATTTTGTATAGTAGCCTAGTAAAGAAGGGATGCGGATGCTTTGCTGTTTGTGTTGCTTTACAGTCGGAGCGATTGCGCGAAAGTTTTCAGCGGTGGGAAAATACAGCGCCCCACCCCTTGATAAACCCACCGTGACGCGTTGACTGTCGCGCTGTGGAGTAATAACATGGACACACAAAAAAAGTTTCAGTTCAGGCTGTGTGGGTAATGTTTACGCCTCTCGTGACCGTCCATGTTTGTTAAAGCACCAAAGCAGTAACTTCGACGAACAACGCGACGCGACAAAACTAGAACGCCATGAGCGGAGCAAGCGCGCGACGCAACATACTGCCCGAGAACGTTTACATTGGTCACAAACGAAGCGCGTGCAGTGTCGCGTCGCGTAGTAGCGGTAGATGGGGTTAAACAGTTACATAATTCAGGATGTGAACGTTTCATTGTTTCCCAGAACTTATCAAATGCGACACTGTAGACTAAATGTCACACGCGCTCAAAAGACCAATGCTCATATATTTCCTGTAGTTACCAGTAGTTCGTTTATTATGATTCTGAACGTAAAAAAGACCAACAGTTATATGAATTGACGCCTGTATGTATTTGTGCATATATAGGTGGAGAGAAATTATAATTAAATATATATATAAGCTATTATTGACTTTAAGTTTACGTTTATATTCAATTAAGTAATAAGGCATAACTAGGTTTGTTTGTTGTCAATCTATTTCACATTTAAAAATGCAAGCAAGACAAAGAGATTTACATTACAGTTGGTAGATGCTTTAATCCAAATATGTGCAGCATTCAGGCTATACGTTTGATCAGTCCAAGTGCTTGTGAATCGAACCCGTGACTTTGGTGTTGGAATGCTGTTCTTCAACCTGTAGAACTGAAGAAACTACAGGAGTTTTAAGAACGCATGCATGCTGGTTAGACTTCTGAAGGCTGTTGATGATAGTTGTGCAAGAGTAAGTGTCTGGAATGTTTGCCGTCACAAACGTTTGTCATCACTGCTGATAGATACAGGGCTCATGACGCAGTAGTGCATCACAGTCATGCCCAACAGTGAGAGAGAACAGAACATCACAGATGAATTATAGAAACTGGTTGTAATTTGAGGCTGTCACTTGTTTAATTGCTTTGCACCGATAAATTACCAAATTATTTCATGTCAGTACATCGATTATATATACAAATTTAAATATAATATATATATATTTTTTTGCAAAATACAGTGACATTTGCTACTCAAGTTCCTCTCTGGGTTTATTTGTTTGGGTTCATTTGAATACTGTGATTTATTTTTTTGAGAGCACTTTCCCTTTATATGTTTTGAAACTGAAAGTGAATGAAAAACTGCTTTGTTTGTGTGTGAACTGCATTAAAAGGCTTCACATCAAAATTTTTTATTCTGTCATCAGTTACTACCCTCAGTAGTTCCAAACCTTTGGTTTTTTGTTGTTTTATGACTTTCTTTCTGTTGCACACACCCCCACACACACACACACACACCACACACACACCACCCACACCCACCAAACACACAGAAACACACACACACCCACACACACACACACCCCCACACACCACACAAAACGAAAACAAACAAAACGTTTCTGGTTCCCATGACTTCCGTGTATAAGGGGAAAATACTATAGAAGTGAATTGGGACCAGAAACTGTTTGGTTAGCATAGGGCCTTTCGCACCGCGGGAACCTTTTCATAGTACCAGAACTAATTGTGGAACTACCCACTTTTTGGCGTTTTCGCACCGCCGGAACTGGGAGCGATTTTAGTACTGGACTGCCTTTTTCGAGAACCAAATTTGCTTTTACTCCGGAGCAGGGTCTAACCAGCATAATTGGTACTAATCGTGACGTAAGTAGACGTTGATTGGCCAAACGTGTATGAAAACGCCCTCACCTGCCATGATTTAAAACTCTGTGTAAACATACTGTAAACATTGTGTCAACTTATTTCGCAAGTATGGAGAACAGCGATAGATGGACGGACGCTGAAGTGCAAGCAAATGTAGCACTGCCAGTTGTCGTTGGAGATTCTTAGTCCTCCTTTCCGTTCTTTCAATCGCTTTACGTAGCCTATACGTCGACATTCCATGTCCATTATTGTGAAACCCGCGAGACACAACAAAAACACAGCTCCGATCACAGCGTCCTCTATCCTCCTGTTGCTAATGTTGTTCTTTGTTTCTGTTGTTGAACGCCGCACACAAATGACGACACTGTGTGTCGACCGTCTTACGTACACTGTCCGTGCGAATGCAACCCTTTAAATGGTACTGGGAAATAGTTCGCGCAAAATCGTCCCAGTACTTTAGTACTGTACATTTAGTTCTGGACCTAAAGCGTTCGATTCCTTCTTCTTTTGGGTTCGGCAGAGGAAGTCAGTCTGTTAGGCGCACCTTAAGGGTGATTTTTTATTTTATTTATTTTTTACCCTTCTACCCTTTTAAGTTACATCATGCAGGCATGCTCATTGACGAAACAAAGTTGAGAAATGTTTAACTTTAGGCAAATGATCAGTGACCTTGGCGAGCAACTACCAATAGGAGGGTAGTTAGAGGAGCGTACTTAATCATCTCCTGTCAGATAGGGAAGTGTCGGCAAGAAGGAGAAGTTGATCCCATCAATCATAATTTTCCAAATAATATTAAGCATTTTATTTTAAATCAGGGCTACTCACCGCAAACAAATTGCCAGCCGTTTGTCTTATGAAATGGCATGGCAGTAGTTTGCTTGTGCAGTTTGGAATCCCACCTTCTCTAGCAGCTCATCAAAAACAGTCCTGGAAACTGTCCTCATGCCACATGCCCCACACCAGCCGCTGGTATTCGACATGCTGGCTCTGAGCCTGAACGATCTCTCGAACCCTTACAGCCCAGTGCTTGTACTCACATCACAGATAGAGGATGTGTTGTTTCACATGAATCTTTTATATTATACATTGAATGCATTGATTCCATGTACTAATGGTTGTACTACATGTTTCGTTCCCACAATTATTCTAGTCTGTTATGAACCTTTGAATGTAGAGCGTGATAGAGTTTGTTGCTCCAAGTTAACAAGGAAATCCTTCACTGTATTCTCATGATTTTCCAAAAGAGGAGATAAAAAAATATATAAAGTTATAAAATAATATATCATAGCCTAAGTAAGTTTGCAATTTTACTCTCTGCATTAAGTTATCTATGTCAAGTTAAATTTGGATTTATATTCATAAGGATTAGAATTCCAGACGGATAATTATTATTATTATTATTTTGGCTCAAGCTTTAACAATGATTTAATTTAATTTGATTATTATCATTTTTATATTGTTTTACTGCATCTATCTTTGCATCGGAAAATGCATCAGAAAATGTCTTGCACTTGCTGCAGATGAAATATTGCTGTTAAATATCAAGAAGATAAATTATGATACATTGAGTTTGTTAAATTATTAATTCTAAAATTCCTATGTATAAATTCTTAAAGAAGCACACTCAAATAACTCAAGAACCAAACATTTGTTTGGCTGCAAATAATAATAGAATAACACTGACATCCATTTGCTGTGAAAATAATTTCTCTCATGGTTAAATTTCTGAATAAAACAAATGGACTAAGTTTATTAGGGCTACTTCTGCACCATAACAACCTTACAAATATTTCCCGAATTAGATGCTTTTGACCCTGTGCTTGCTTGCACAGACAAGCATTTATATATTCAGATACATTTAAACTGGTAAGCAGTGATGCAACAAATATCTCAAACATAATTTTATAATGTAGTCTTTTTATGCTTTCTCAACATAGCTGTGTTCCTGAGAAGAGAGCATTTCACAATACTATGGCCGAAGTGAACTGCTATGTTAGTGGTGAGAATGTTACTCCCATGACTGGCTGAAAAACATTTGGCCGTAGCCTGGAGTTCACGTGCAGGTTAAGTGCACATGTGGAGAATTCCAGACATATCTCCTACTATCGCTCTTTTCGCTGTCTTTCTGACCTGATCTCTCGTTCCTGTACCTGAGCCATACGAGTAAACAAAGGAGAGAACACAAAATAAACACGAGCCGAGAGACCAAAAGAGGCTCTTTGTAAGTGGGAGGCGATTATAGAACCAGATGGCACAGGGTTTTGAGTTACCACATTGCCTTTAAAATGACGTTACTCAAAACTACATTTCCCAGAAATCCTAATTCTGCTGGCTCTCTTGCTGTGCTAATGAACTCTTCACAACACATGTTTGTTTTCCAATATGTATATAATTTTTTGCAAGATGTATTGAATGAATTGTAAGAAATGTTGCTGCTGTAAATTGAACCACTGCTTTCTAAGCAACAATTTGTAATGGTTTAGGCATATTTGTATGTTTTCACCATTCACCGCCTCTTGAGTACATTGCAGGAAAAAAGCTTTTTTTGCAAAATGTTAAAGATTCTCCTGTCTATATATTTCTAAAATGTGAACACTATAGAAATTAAATATGTACTGTAGTTTTTCACAAGTTCACAAACACATACTTATCTTGTGTTCTTGAGTTTGATTATTAGATGCCATGCACTAGTTTTATATTAGGCTATAGATAATAAAGATATTAATTATCTCTAATATATTTTATAGATATTACAACTACTCACTCATTTTAGTTGCATTCTCTTCCCCTCTGGGCCTTTCTTTCGGCAAATTCATCCACAATTTATTTGGTGTTGAAAATGAAAATTTTCATTAACCTGACTTGCAGTGACTGTGATGATGTGAATGTGATGATGTTCTTGATTCAGGTGTTTAGTTGAGTTATATTCTGTGTGATGCCTGTATCTGTTGGCAGGGACGATCCTGTAGAAGTATGATGTTACATCTGTATTTTTTTTCATGAAATAAATCTTTAAATATAACTACAGCTAAAAAAAATTAATAAAAAGGTTCCTGCTAACTTTAGTCTCAGAAATGCAGAAAGGTCCAAAGTTTACTTTAAAACAACCAGAAGTTTGTTTCGGCTTTCTCGTCTGACATGCTTTCTAATCTGGTGACGGTTATGTAATTGGCTCACAAAGTGTAGTTGTTGGTTTTTTTAGTATTCTTAGTGAAAGAGTTAGAAAACGCGTGTGTGCCATACTTTGTCAAACACAAGAGTTTGCTTCTGAAATATCCAGTGCCAGAGTTGATATAGATAGATTCTTATCATTTTTTGGAAGGTGGTCTGAAGAAAGGACAAGTCTTTCTTGCAGAAAGATTTTATTAGTGACAAGTACAGGACTTGAAAAAGCATTTAAACAAGATATTTAAATAACTGAAGGCTTTAAAGAGTTTTGGGGTTTAATTCAGAGAAGTCCACTACCAGCATTAATCATGTCTGTCAGTGTGCTTCACATGACTCTGGTGTGTGTTATTCAAGGTGTCGAGACTGACCTCTGGCCTATCTTAGGATATGATGATGTTCATGATTCCCTCTAGATCAAAAAACTCAATGATGAAAGTCATTAATAGCTCAGATTAATGGTTTTCAGGGCTGAAGTGTGTGTGTGAAAGTGACCCATACTTGGAATTAGTGCCTCTGCATTTATCCCCTCCAAAGTGCACACACACACACCGTGAACAAACACCCTGAGCAGTGGGCACGCCATTTATGCTGGCGGCAGCGCCCGGAGGAGCAGTTGGGGGTTCGGTGCCTTGCTCAAGGCACCTCAGTCTTGGTATTGAAGGTGGGAGAGAGCGCTTTACATTCACTCCCCCACCTACAATACCTGCCGGTACAAGACTCAAACCCACAACCCTTTGAGTTACGAGTCTGACTCTCTAACCATTAAACTGAAATAAACATTAACAAAGGTTCCTTTATAAGAGCTGGGTGTTCCGTGTTTCCCCTAGGTTTACGCTTGGGGTGTTGGGGGGGATGGGGTGGTGGCCCTTTTTTTTTTTTTTTTCTGACTCTTTTTTCATGGTTAAATTACATTTTATTAATCAAAAAGCATGTCTAATTAATTAAAATCATGAAACTTAAACAATTTAACATCAAATTATTAAAAATTTTACAAGAATTACATGTTTAGGGCCCTAGGAAATGTTTTATTTGTCCAACCTTATGTTTTATTGTAACAATTCTGTTTTAGCATGTCTTATTATTTGAAAGCATAAAAACAAGTTTTGTTTATTCTTACAATAGCCTTATGATTTTTTTTTTTTTGCTCAGAAATTCTGTGTTGTTTATTTACATTTTGTTTTAAGGCATAACACACATTAATTTAATCTATCTTTTAAGTAATGAAAATTAAACAAATTAATTTTTTGGGAAAATAAAGGTCATTTAATATTACAATTAAAACATTGAAAAAATATTGTATGCTTATTCCTTAAAAATAAGGTTTTAAAAATTTTAGTAATAGTAGTAGCAGCCTATTACGTATATTCTACTCAACAATAGTAATATATTAATGCCCTCAAGTTAAACTGAACTTTTATTTTAACGGTTGCCGTGAATACCTTTACATTTCTGTGTGTGTATGACATGATGATAGTTTTACTCAAATGAAACGGTCAAATTCTCATGAAGTGACTCTCAGAGCAGTTAGTGGAAAAATAGACTATATTAGCGAATAATTGTGTTTCCATTTCTCCTGCTCATCAGAACACACGCAATTGCTGAAAGACTGAACCAATCAATCACAGACAAGCGTTCGCTGCTGAAGCATGGCTCAGAGTGCTTGTTCAAATAGGGCTGCGTTTCCCAAAAGCATCAGAAACATTGCCACATTATTACATTACATTACATTGTTACTATATAAAAATTAATTCTGAAAAATGCATCACGGTTTCCACACAAATATGAAGGAGCAATAATAATAAATGTTTCTTGAGCATATTAGAATGGTTTCTGAAGGATCACGTGACTCTGTAGACTGGAGTAACGATGCTGAAAATTCAGCTTTGATTACCGGAATAAATTATATTTTAAAATATAAAACAGTTCTTTTAAATTGGTTTATATTTTCTCATATTGCCTGCTTTTACGCCCCCCCCCCCCCCCCACACAAGATATATGCAGCCTTGGTGAGCATGAGACTTAAAAAAATATTACAAAATCTTACTGACCCCAAACTTTTGTGTACATGTAATATTTATTTTAAATTGGCTAGTTTGTGCAAGTAAACTTAATTAAACTGGTTGTTAAAAGTTCAAATGGATTGTGTTATGTTCTGTAATTGCTGTTAATAAATCTGTCAGAAAAAAAAAATACTAAAGTTTCAGCTTTAGGGGTACAACAGCCAGGCAGCCTTTCACAAGAATTAACCATGGTTTTATTACAGTAACACAGTATTTGTAGTAAAACTGCAGTAACCACAAATTTACCATTGTAATAATAATAATAATAATAAGATAACTTTTAGTATTATTTGTTGTTTTAACACCATGTTTTTTTTCAGGAGGTACCCGCAAGGTACACCTTTGTAACTTATCTACCCTTAAGCATGCATACTTGTATGGTACTAATATGCTCACTTTTAGGGGTATAGTTGCACCTTTGAGGTTACTGCCCCATTAAAGGGCTAAAATATATAATTATAGTATATTTTATTTCTAAAAGTGTAAACAAAAAAGGCCTATGAAATGTTAAAAAAATATGGCTTTAAAATCTAATATTAAGTGGTTATAATTACTGATTATATTCTTTTAATTTAAAAGATCAATTTAGTTTATAGGTATCGGTATCGACGATACTGGGCTTGAAAATACCGGTATCGGATCGAAAATAAAATAAGAGGTATCGCCCATCCCTAATGTCATGCCGTCGTGTAAATAAGATAAATAACATAAGGCTATTTAGTTTTGTTTAATAAAAGAACAAGGTATAAACCTGTTCTATAGGAAAGGTACTTTATACTCTGTTGTGTCTTTCGCTATAGACAAAGATAATTAAATACAATGAACTTGACTTCAGGGGGGCGGGGGTTTCCAGTTGGTGGGGCGGGTACACATTGGGTTTTGGTTAAATGTGACAACTTAAGAGATTATGTTTTTATATTGCTTCATATCCAACACAGGGGAAAACCGAGTCTGCTCTGCAACCTGTGTTAGTGTTGCTTGTTATATTTCAATAAATAGTAATAACGTTAAGTAGCCAGCAAGCTATACCTGTGAGTAAGTATACATCATAATTCATTAAACGTAACCCCGTTTAATCCGCCAATTTTTCATAGACATGAAAAATCCAAATTGATGTTGGACTAGTTTCCCCTTGAACTAAGCAATATTTGTTTAGATGTTTTGAAAAGTGTGTGAAAAATTGTGTTTTTAATGTTCGGTCACAATTGGGATCATTTGTATAAGTTACTAAAAATTCTTATATATCCTATATCAGTCCAATTATTCAAAACATTTAAAACTCTTTCATGTCATTTTAGGGTTACTATTAAACATAAAAACCTTTATACAACACTTTTAGGAATACTGAGATAAATGATTTTATTAAAATTAATAAAAATACAACGTTTTATTGCAGGGAGCCATTTTAAGTTGTCTATCGGGATCCTTAGGAATACGAAAAAATGATTTGCCCTTTGCTTTCCCCCCGCCTGTTCTGGCATCCTGGCGCACAGCAGCTGTCCACCTTGTTGAAATAGTAAGGTTTGTAAGGTCGAAACAGTCTTGTTTTAAAATATTGTCCGACCACTGTCGATACCAATGCTACAGCCGCTCTAGAGCTTTCCTGATGGCCTGCCAAAATGGCGGAGTTTAGATTGCGTGACGTCAACCTCCGGAGCTCTATAGCTCTAGTCAGTGGAGCACATGGAAACTTTGTCACATATAACAGCGAAGTCACGTCGTGTTTCAGCCCTGGTCGCGCATTCGTTTGGCGAGAGGTGAAACGTCCATGGTGGCGCCAGCACGTCATTCGCTTTGAGTGTAGATCCGTTGGATGCTGCGTTTGTAGAAGGCAAGCAGATGTTAGCTTTGACATACATAAAAAACCCCCCGAAAATGTGAGATTACAGACGTTTTCCTAGCTATACATTAATAATTTGATTGTAGGCTTGCTGTGATGGTCGGTGTTGACGGTATTACCGTGTTAAGCCGCAACACCGGTTACGTCACTTCCCCATTGTGCCACTTGCCAAGCCTGTTGACTTTGGCCGTTTATCTAAGGTGATTTTGGACATTTTTTTAAACATTTGTTTCTTATTTATTTGGTTCCACAGTGGTTGCTGATGTTTACTTTATTTAACTTAATTGAAACAGTAATGTATTTATTTTATTTTACATCAAGGTGCCATGCCTCCAAGCTTTCTTATTCGTTTTGCTGATTTAAATTTTTATTTTTTTTTACTTTGTGTAAGTTTTTTGTTATTTTATGTTGACTTAATAAAAGTTGTTTAATATAAGTGAGTTTGTCATTGTACCGTTTTGTTGTAGTCCATTCAAGCAATTGATGCAGAATTGCCACTAATTTGAAAATGAAAGTGAAAGTAAAATGCGCACGCAGCTTTTACAAGTTATTTAAAAGTGAAGGAAAGCAAGGAAAAGAGGGAAAACTGCAACGGTGCTATTACCAGTGTTGTCACACGTTGATTGACCAGTGGGAAAATTTCATCACCGTCACAACCCTATTTGATAGGAATAGAATGTAATATATACCTTCATTTCATTCAGGAAATTTCCCATCAGTCACGTTTTCTCTCAGGACAGAACACAAAATGACCAGTTTTCCAGTTTTAACTGGTTTGGCACAGACTACCCAACATTGGGTTTACGCTGACCCCCTGGTTCATCATTTGTATTGACAGTAAAAATGATCCAGCAGCTGAGTTACAGAAAAACTACCCAGCACCTGGGTAAACATATTAAAAACAACCCAATAAAATGAACCAACAAGCTGAACCCAGCATTTGGGTTAACCCAGCATTTTTTAGAGTGTGGTTTGGGATGAAAACTAACAAGCATTGCAAGTGGACTACTGGGAAAATTAAAGTAAATAAACAAATGTTTGATATAATTTTCAATCTGTCTTAAAGGTATAGTTCACCTAAAAATAACAATTTGCCGAAAATGTGCTCACCCTCAGGCCATCCAAGATGTAGATGAGTTTGTTTCTTCATCAGATTTGGAGAAATGTAGCATTACATCACTTGCTCACCAATGGATCCTCTGCAGTGAATGGGTGCCGTCAGAATAAGAGTCCAAATAGCGGCTCAACCGACTGCCTGATGCCAGCATCAAAGACTCTCAGGACAGTTGACGGGCCTTGCCATTTAAACATTTAAGAGATTTTAAAACATTCAAACACAAGATGCGAAATAACTCAACTGAGTACTCGCGTGATGTGTTCAGTGCGCACACAGAGAGCCGCGTCAAAATACCTGCCTTGGAAAGTATCTTCGAAAAACGGGCAGTTATGTCTTAAGTGACGTAAACAGTTGAGAAAGAAATTGGATGTGTGTTATTATTTTGGATCCATGCGTTGTCTCTTAAAGTGACAGCATTTAATTTATTTGCTACTGTCGGTGTCCTTAACGTTAATCCAAGAAAAAAAAGGAGAAAATCACTTACTGCTCTTGATATTTTATTTATACAGTGAAGATCGCAATGCTTTTACAATTGATTATTCGGTTTCTGTACCTGAACTTGGAAAACTTGGAAAAACTTAAATCGTTGTTTAATTTGTATCTTTGTTCAATTTATTTATTTGTGATATTTACACAGTTTCAAATGGCTCACGGGTACAACCTGCACTGGGGCCCCGCAAACCCCAGCTACGCTCTGCTGGCCGAACAGAATCAAGTAAGGTAACAAGCTCAGGTTTCCTCCTCGACTCTGTTTTTAACGTTCCATCCGCACGGTAAGGAGACATGAACATCACACACAGCGAGAGTGAGACGCTGGGACGGAGTCGATTCTGGCTGAATTCGATGTGCACTCTGCAGCTAGCAGGAATGTGGTGAAGCATGTGAGAATGTGTGTTTGTGTGTGTGTGTGTGATATGAGAGCGTGATAGAGGATGTCCTGCCCTGCTCTCCTGCTTTGATGGTTTGAAATCACTTGCACCGCGCCGAGAAGAACAAACCTGCCTGCAGATTCTGAAGATGTCCTCTTTTATATCAATACAAGGCATGTAAACAATTGGTCTGTATCTGTACTATAGAAAGTTCTACTGTATAAATCAAAAGTTTATTGTCATTTTTGTGCAAAGCATAGCAGAGCATGAACTACAGTGCAACATTAACATTATTTAATTTAATACAGAATAACATGCATGTGCGCAATACATTGTTATTTTATTTTGAAATATAAAAAAGAGAAAGTTTGAGGTCTTTCACAGCAAACACATTTTTTACTGTTATTGTGCTTTTTATTTGAAGCTCAATTCTCGAGTGAGGTGTGAGAGTGAGTATGTTGCTATTGTACTGTAGAAGTCACATTAAAACTAAAACCCTCTGAAAAGCCCTTGAAAGAAGCCTTTTTTTCTAGTATATGGTGACAAATCTGGCTGAGAAGGGATAATACTTTAAAACTTAGCATATAAATAAATCAAATCCAAACGGATATAATTGTTTTTCTTTGTATACTCTTGATCCACGTTTCATATGGAGTGATGTTCACAAAATAGATGCAGTAGAACATCAAAAATTAGCCAAATTTAATGCTTTGTAATTATAATCCAGAAGCATCTTTTTTTTTTGGTCCAGTTGTCTTATTTTTAATTACACTTCATTATTATGCATTATTATTTTTGTAATAAAATTTATATTTGTGATAAAACATAACTGTTTATTTAATAGATTATCTTCAATTATATACCAACTTTATTAAAAGGCTGTAAAAGAAAACATAAAACATGTAGGTTTGTGTTTAATAGTCATGTCCCAAGATGCAACTAGCAGAGCACAAACGTACATATATTATAAAAACAGCATTTACACATTTCATACATCACGTCCAAACATTTGTTACTACATTCTTTTCCATTTTAACATAGAAGTAAAATGTTTTGGGACTCACTTTTATAATACATAAATGCATAATTTTCTAAATAAAAATTTAGAAATAAATAAAATAAATTCGAAATAAATGTATTTTTCAAGATCACTAATGTAATAGGCATATGAGTATATTTTTGAGTGGAACAACATTAATGTAATAAATTATGTGTTGTCTGTTTTTTTTTTTTTTTTCATTTATTTTACATTTTTTTTATTGCAATTAAGTTAAATCATCATCATGCCATAGGTTTAGGTTTATGTTCTGGTGTGTTGTATTTGTTGTTATTTCTGTTTGTTGATGAGGTGGGGAGCACGTGCGTTGTTGACCGGCTTAAAGAGATGCCAGTAAAGACGTGCTTCTTTTTGGAACATCCCAGAAATCCTTGGAATGTAATTGAGTTTAGAGCCCCGAAGGACACACACACACACACACGTATGTAGAGAACAAACAGGCAGGAGAAGAAAAGGAGGTGAATTCTGGCATGTTTAAAGAACATTGGCCTTGTGGATATCCGGAGTCTTTATTAAGACCAGAGGAGCCAATAAAACGCATCATGTGAAGCATAAGTTTCTATTTCAGCCCTCATTGTGTACTGCTAGACTATGACACAGGATTTGGAGTTCCTTTCTGGGAACTTTAGATTGGAAATGTGTTTCCTCTTCTCACACCTAATATGGAGTTATGGGAACAGTTCAGTTCAACAAAAGAAAAAAATAAAGATTAAATGAAAAGTACATGGGTCGGATTCACAAAAAGTATTCTTATGAACCAATTTAATAAATTCCTTAATTCTAAGAAGTTTGTAAGAATGTTCTGAAATAAATTTCTTCACAAAAATCATCTTATTTGTTTCTTAAGAAGAAAATGCTTCAGTGTTATTTAAAGGGGACTGTGATGAGTGGGGGCGGGGCCGAGAGCCGTCGGAACGGAGCAAGGCCGGTGGAGTCCGTCCTTTATTTATAGCGCTTTTAACAATACAGATTTTGTCAAAGCAACTGAACAGCATTAATTAGGAATATAGTGTGTCAATAATGCAAAATGACTATAGTAAACACTCATTTTTCAGTTAAGACAGTTCATCATTGAATTCAGTGAATTCAACATCCAGCTCAGTTCAGTTTTAAATAGTATCTGTGCAATCAAGTAGACAATATCGCTGGAAAATAAGTGTCCCCAACTAAACAAGCCAAAGGCGACAGCGGCAAGGAACCAAAACTCCATACGTGAGAATAGAGAAAAAACCTTGAGAAACCAATCTCAGTCGGGGGGGCCCTTCTCCTCTGACCAGACACCAGCAGTTCATTCCATGCTGCCGCAAAGTCAGATTGTGCAGAGGACTCATCTGGTTCCTTTGGTCTTGTCCCGGTGGTCGTCTGAGAAAAGGTTTTTACAGGGTATCTGTATCTGGGGCTCATCTAGTTGTTCTGGTCTCCGCTGTCTTTCAGGGCTGTAGAGGTCTTTTCTAGGTGCTGATCCACCATCTGGTGTGAATATGTACTGGATCCGGGTGACTGCAGTTACCATCTGATCTGGATACAGACTGGAACCCGTGTGGCTACGGTGACCTCAGAATAAGAAAAAAACAGACTAATATTAGCATAGAATAATGATATGAGGTACCCCTGTGCCACTCGTTCTCGGTCCCCGTATGAGCTCCTGAAAGATAAAATGAGGAGTGCGACAGTGCAAGCGAGAGAGGACCAGCCTGAATTTTAATTTTTTTTTTGTTTTTTTTTGTGTGCGGCAGTCGCCTGTGAGGGGCTGTCGCGCTATTTTAAGTTTTTTGTTAATTTTGTTATTAAATTATGTTGAAATGTTCGCCGGTTCCCACCTCCTCCTTCCCCGAACTACGAACTTTGTTACAGGGACATAACACTTACAGTTTGGGCCAATCTCATGTTAATCTTGAGTACCTATATAGTAGGATTGCATCCTTCATATCTCCGAAGAATCTTTAGTTGTATCAGATTTATAAAAGACAGATACAACTTTACGCTCCGACAACAACCGAGCCCCCCCTCCTGAGTCGTGCGTGTTCGGTCCCACTAGTCCGAGCACTTACGCACCGATTGCCAACAAAACACAGAAATTTGATGCGGTTTTACTTACCGTCTGCGGTTCCAAATCATGACCGGGATCTTTTATCGTTGGGACTGCTCCGTCTTTCAGTATCAAATGATGTGCAAAAAAATACAGCATCGAACTTTGCCTTGTTTATAAAAGATCCGTTACATAAATGACGGGAACAAACAAACACGCATGCAAAACTCCATTGCTGCCCTGTAGAAACAAACTGCATCCACTGTTCACGTAAAGCTGGGTTCTTTGGTAAGGTGAACATGGTTATCTTTCCCTTACAGCCAAAAAAACACACTTCTTTGGAGACATTCTCTCTCGAGCAAGTCCTGTGCAGCGCTGCAGACAACTTCTGTAACCGAATGAAGCACGTTGATGGGCTGCTCTTGTTCTCGCTCTGGTCGATGTGTGCGCGGGCACGCTCTTCCTGGAGAAATGCCCATATAAGGAATTCAGCACTTTATGATGTCATACAGGGCCTTGCTTCGGGTGAACAAAAAGCAAAAAGGTGTGGGGTATCTGCCACCAATACTCTCATACGACCAACTCGTTTTTTGACACTTTGGCCATGTTTAGCATGAGAATCCAACAATTTTTAACAGTGTAAATAACTCAGAATGCATGAAATACCATTAGACCTCTCCCCCTTCCATTTAATGGTCTGGTGATTCTTTGGCTGAGACTCGCAGAGCAATCAGTGAAAATGTTTCAAAAGTCGTCCTTTGCACTGCCGGCATAGTACCAAGAATATCGTAATAATCACGCATACGTTTTCCGTTTGTGACTGCTTGACATACCTTGAATTCTGCAAGATTATGTATTATATTGAAAGAATCATCCAATCTCATTAACGTCTTCCACTGGAGATTACGCCAGTTGTATACTTATCCTATCGTTAATTGACTGGTTAAATACTCATAACTCACCCTTATTAATTTCCAACCTTAAGATCATATTGATAGATCGAGTTTGCAATAGCATTGCACTCATAAGTGTATTTTTTTTCCATAATGTTGATCAATTGGCTCGTCAACTTTGTGCTACCGCATTTTTCAAAATATCTTTTTTTTTTGTGTTCAACAGAAGAAAGAAACTTAACAGGTTTAAAACAACATGAGTGATGACAGAATTTTCATGTTTGGGTGAAATTAAGATGGTTTTTAAGGACATCCTTTTCAGGAATTCAGTCTTAAGAAAAAAGACAAAAATACAATTACAATACAAAATATTCTTGACTTTAGACTTAAGTAAGGAAAAAAGAACAAAGCACTTAAGAAATTTGTTCCTAAAAATATTTCGTAAATGTTTTGTTTGTTTTCTGTTGTCTATTATTTATTAATTGCTATATGTATTTATTAATTCATTGATATATTTGTCCCTGTAACATGGTCTTAATTACAACAGATTCAGAGGCAATGATTATTGCATTTCAGTGATCTTGCACGCTGATGGAATTTGCAGATGCAGGTTTAGTTAACTTAACTGGTGAAGATAACAGTTTACTGGTGAAGTAACTTGCTAACCTCAACTTTTGGTTTTGATAACAGGGGTAATTGTTATGGTGTGTCGGTAACCTTAGCAATCAGAGTTAGCTTACTTTAGGTGAACATCAGAGCTTCACAAACGTCATTAAGTTTCAGAGAACAGTGGCACACACACGTGCTCTTTGAAAGAGGATCCAGTGGCCGTGAAGCGCAGTTTATGTGCAGTACTGTAACAGGAAAGCAGCACTTCAAAGAGCGTGGGCTGCATATTGCAGTTATTTGAAAAAATAAAAGACATTCATTTCAAAGACGCTGATATTTCTTAATGTACAAACCTTACAGGGAACAGGTTGTCAAGGTGATCGTTATGCTTTCTTAGTAGTGTTAGCACACCAACTGTGTGTGTGTGTGTGTGTTACTGAAGTCTTAACACCAGTAATGCAGTTACATCATCCATTATATTATCTTATTGAGTGTTTTGGAAAATGCTTTTTATGCTTTTGTGTAATGTCACACACACACACACAATCTTTAGTCATATTCCTCACCTTGCATCAGCACTTAAAATGTTTTCATCCAAGTATTTCATTCCGCCGACCCGATCAGATTTCCGATTCTAAAACTCTCTTCTCTAACCATAAACTTTTCATCTGATTCACCTTTTTGTTAAATTAAGATTTATGTTATTTAATTGATATAATACGTTTTTGATAATAATTGTTTAAATTAATATAACTGATACTTTTGACTTTTGATTCAATTTCTTAAAGATGGTTTTAAAAACTGTAACAAAGTTCGTAGTTTGGGAAGAAGGAGGCGGGAACCGGCGAACATTCAAACAAAACTTTAATAATAAAATAAACACAAACAGAACTAAAACACAAAATAAAGTCCAGGCCTGGTCTTCTCTCATCCAACACTGTCGTCACTCTTCCTTTTATCCTTCTGGAGCTCCTCCATGATACTCAAGACCAGTGAGTGGCGCAGGTGTAGCTCATTATAATTTACTCCACCGGCCTCACTCCGTTCCCACAGCTCTCGGCCCCGCCCCACTCGTCACATACCCCCATCACCCCTCGCAGGCCGGGGGGTACCCACGAGACTGTGCTCTACTTCCCCCTCCCCCCCAGGGATCGATCACGGCGGCCCGCGGCATTCTGGGTTTAAGGACAGACAGACTACTGCGAGAGAAAAGTAGATGGCATGAGACGGAGACGAGAGAGGGAAGAGAGGAGAAAAAAAATATTCTTGTTCTGGTTCCCAGACACACTGCCGCTCGGCTCTCCACCAGCTGGGTGGAGGGCCGAGCGGTGCTCTTCGAGAGTGAAAATAAAATCCAGGCCTGGTCCTCTCTCGTCCAACACTGTTGTCACTCCTCCTTTTATCCTTCCGGCGCTCCTCCGTGGAACTCGAGACCGGTGAGTGGCCTCGCTCCGTTCCCACGGCTCTCTGCCCGGTTTTTGTGAAAACCTGTATCTGAATTCTTCATGCCCTATGCCCTATGTTGAGTATGGTTTCACTAATAAGAAACATATATTTACATAAAGAATTCATATTTGTCCATGCCCATGTTGATTAGAGTATTAAATACTTGAAAAGTATTATTTTAAGGTACATTTAGAACAGATAAAAATGTGTGATTAAGATGTGATCATGGCAATCATGCGATTAATCTTGATTAAATATTTTAATCGATTGACAGCCCCTAATATTTAATATTAACAATATGATGACTCGGAATGTAACGATTCACCATGAGCTGGTTGAAAAACGATACAAATATGTGACGATTCAAATCGGTTGAGATGTTAAATGAATCGCGATCCAGTTGGAGTTTATATGAATGTATCTCTGAGGGGAACTGACTGTCTTTAGAAAAGTTTAGATTATATTTTCTTTTCATCTCATCTCTGTATAATGCATATTAAAGCAGCGTTCATAAGCGCTTATTATATACAATATAATATATTATTAATTTACAAATTAAGTATAATGGGAACACAGAATGATCTTGGAGAGAGCTGACTGCTGTAACCGAACGCGACCAGGGTTTAAAGGCTGAACGAATGACTGACAGCCACAGCGGAGAAAAGAGTTTGTGTGAACTTTAATGTAAGAACTTAAATATTCATATGTAGCTCACATTAAGCTATCGTATGGCTTCAGAAGTAACACAGAATAATTCGCACAATCGGAAAAAAATAAAATAAAATCTCGGATTTAGATCGGCCCTCTCTGACCAATACCCGATCCGAGAAAAATGGCACTATCGAAGCCGATACCCGATATATCGGATCAGCGCATCCCTATCAATAAGCGCCACCTGCTGTCAGAGAGTGAATCTGTGTCTCATTCAGAGCTTCTGCTGTCTTTGTTTCGTGCACATGTTTTATGTGGTATAGTTTCACAAAACTAAAGTCAGAGCATTCTGTTTTTGTTTTAAAAATTCAAATTATACAATCTAATTTAGATTTAAAAAACTGCTCATGCTGTCCAAGCAATAATAAACAGACACATTTTCATTTATAATTTGTCTTAAATCTAATTTTGTTTAAAAAAAATTGTGAATCGAATCGTAAAATCAAAATCGTGAGTCGAATCGAATTGTGGGTTGAGTGAATCGTTACATCCCTAACATTGACGCATTTCTGAGAGTGTTACATTTCTGTTTACGAGACCCTACAAAGGTCTTACATTTAGCCTCATGAAACCTGTGGAAACCCTGTAATTGAATATGAACTGTCTCATATGACTATGGTTTTCTTTGGGCACTAACTTTTGGCAAGGCAAAGCTAAAAGCACTTTGAAGCCATTCCCCGTGTCTAATTTTTGTAGCATTTGTTCATTGATCTGTGTTTTTTGGCACCTGTGATCTCTGTGAGTCATTGTAGATGTTGGAGACGCTTTGGTGTGAGTTGGTTACTTTGATGAAAATAATGGATTCAAACCGCTGTAAAACTTCTTAAGTATTCATCACTTTTTAAGATTTGGAGTATTTCTCTTTGAATTAATCAACAGACAGAAATCAGGCCACTCCACAAGGCTGTTCTTTTGAAATTTTTAAAGCGCAAACAAGATGGGCTCACAGAAGCAGAAAGGCTCATAATTAGCACGAATGAGGCCCTTGATTTGTGCTAGTGGATCCTTAAACTAGCAGGCCGTGATCTGTAACCCCATCGGTGGTGTGCACAGTCAGATGTCTGCTGCCAGCTGTAATTGGATGCTTTATCCTTCTCTGAACCCCGTCAAGAGCAAATAAGGCAGCCAGAGAGTTTCCCGGAGTGATAATATGGAGGGAGTGTTATTATACGTCACATGGTGAAGCTGTGAGAGATCTTCAATTAGCTTAACGTGGCGCTCTTTCTCTGCTATTTTCATGCAGTCTTCCTGTAAATGCCTCTTGCTTTTAGAGGAAAAGTACATTTGTTTCATTTGTAGTGTAGAATGGCTCATTGAGTTTGTTGTAATGATTCATGACACAGTCTCAGACAAAGCAGGAAAAGAGAGATAAGTGAAACATGACTTCTGTAATGTGGGTGTAGACTCTTCTGTGTCTTTTTAGGTCTTCTGTGTGTATTAGAGGCTGACATTTTTTCGGGAATCCCGCAGGATGGGAAACAAAATCACTATTAATCACGTGATTGGGACGGGACCGGAAAAAATGTTAGCGGGAGTGGGCGGGACCGGGAATCGTAATAACACTATGATACCCAATTTTATACACAAATATACCTTTTATATAAATAAACTATAAACTGTATATTTTAATTTTGAACTCAATTCTAGTTGCCCTGTCTCTTTATGCTCTCCTCCTGTTTGCTTTGGTGTGGCTGGTTAAGTGAATGACGTACGCAGTCCGTGACGGACAGATCGTTAACGGCTGGTCCGTGTGGTAATACATCGGGCAGGACACCCAAACGCCCACCTATCATTCATCGACCTCAAATATGGCTTTTCATCTGAAAGATGTATGTAGTAACAACTTTACATGGCTACTCAGTCTACTGTTAACCTAGAGAAATATGTGCTATTGAAGTGTGTGTGGAAGCTGAACAGCAGCACGCTCACAGCAGGACAGATGGAGGCGCCGGTGCGCTCACTTGCTCTTAAAATACTCCGTAATACATCTTTCGAATCTGTAAAGACTACGTTTATTTGTGTGCACTCAGAATAACAACGAAACGTTGCGCTTCTGTAAAATAATTCAAGCAAACAGGATGCGCTTTCTGCCATTTCGGTCATGTGAACTTGAGCGACAAACTTCGAAACTCCGTGTATTAAAAATACATCTATTGAGAGTGAAATGTCTACTTTCAAATAAAAAAAATTCAAATAGAAAACGTGTTTAGCATGGATGATTTACATGAAATTTAATGTGTGTGCAATGCACACTGTGCATTGTTTAAGATAGCTTTCAGTTCAATAAAATAACAAAAAAACTACATTTTGGATGTTTATTCAGCTAAAGTGGGCATGCTGTGATCTGTACTGTATTTCTTTTTACAGTAACTGACAGATTCCGGCCAAAAAACACAACAAGGGAGTGGGAGGGAATGGGAGTCATTCTTTGTTTTTTCGTGGGATTGGGACGGGATGGGATATTTTTTTGTGGGGTGGGACTGGAGAGGTTGAAAAAATCCACTCCCGTGTCCCCGCCTAGTGTGTACATCTACCATAGAACTGGTAAAAAATGTATAGCCTTAATGCACTGTAAGTCGCTTTGGATAATTTTTTTTTTTTTTAAATAGATTATTATAATATAGATTATATAATTCTAGATCAACACCACCCACACACACACACAACAGACACACATAAAGCCTTTTATCCATTGCAATCAAGTACCCATTTACATTTTGTTTTACCAGTTTTGCTGATATATATATTATATATTATAAGATATAATATAATATAGATTATATATATATATATATATATAATATTCTAATATATATTCTTTCTATATACAATTCTCAACAGAATCTTGTGTCATTGGTTATATGCACAACTCGGAAAAGAACTATCTGGAACTACTACCTACTAGTAATTAGATAATACGCCTGATAATACGAAGAATATACTTTATCGTCTTGATATTTTCAAGTTAAGTGCAATAAGCAGTGAAAAATAACTAAATGCGGTGCTCGCGCTGACTGACAAACAGCCAAGCGTGTGCACTGAAAGCCCCTCTCTCGACAGCACGCGATCGCGAAAACAGATCTCTTTCGTGTTTTATTGTGCTTGAATGGCCAAATACACACACAGTAATGTCATAATGCCCGTCGTGTGGAGTATTCAAGTAAACACAGTCGGTTATGTGTTAAATAAACGTAAACAGCTGGGTGAAAACCGGATGCGTTTCAGTATATTGGATCCGTGCAGTCGGTCTTAAAGTCACAGCAGTCTAATTTACTGTGCTGTCTGTCATTATTAATGTGAATCACTCACTGCACTCACTGAATCAATGAATTATTAATGTTAATCTTGTTTGATTGATACAGTGAAGACTATGCAGTTTTATTTATACACTTTATTCAATTTCTGTAATATTTCTTCCTACACATTAAATTAACCTAGCCTGCTGTAGCTGAATAAATTAAAAGTTTATTTCATATTAATTTGTTCTGTTGTGCTTGTAATTTACTTATTTTCCTTAATTTTTATAACAAAAATAAAATAAAAATACCTATATTGGTGTATATAGTTTTATCGTGAATAAATATATCATACTGTAAATAGATTTTTGGTCATATCGCGCCACGCCCTGTTGTTGTGTGTGGTTGTATTGTGTGCATTGGTTCGCCTGTGTGGGTGGTTAATTACTTGTTTTTCAGCCGTGTGTCCAGTGTGTCAAGGCCTCACGCATTCAGTGACTCTGAGCTGGCAGGTAATAGCCTAATTAAGAAGGAATCCTATTTGAGAAGACATATTTTTTTCCAGATTGATGTGTACTGCATCAAACGTAAATTAATTGTAATCAATTAAATGTACAATAATTTTTTTGGAAAACAAAGTGCTGCACAACAGTTTCTTTTTAAACTGTTAAAATTAAAACAGGAAAGAAAATGTTTTAGTGAAGACTTTTGTGTTTCTGTGTATATCTGACGATAGTTTTCTCAAATGAAATGGTGAAATGACTCTCAGAGCAGCTCTGAAGATGAAGTTCATGTGTTCATGTCCTCATATAGTGAGACGGCAAACCCTGTCCTGAAAACACCAGTATGTGCTGTAGATGACTGGGCCTATCATTCACACAGAGACACACAGAATTAATTTTGAAATAGTCTTTTTGCGTTTAATATTCACAGACGTCCATATATCACCATTTGATTTAAGTGTACTGACCTACTTTTAATTTGTTCATTCAAAATTTGCCCAATCCCACAACAGTCGGCTTTATAAATTCCATTTTTATGATTGGATTCTGCAAATGCATCCGTGTTTTCTGCATCTTTGAAATTGTAGGGTCCTAGATAGTGTTTCATTGGATATTCAGTGTGGTTTTTGACTTCCTCTGTATGTGGTTTCAGTGATCTGATCATGATCACAATCTGTTGTGACCACTTGTGACCACTAATTGCATCTTAGTACTAGTTGTAAATTAGGAATTAGTTTTACTCTCACCCGAAGTTATTGTGTGTCTTCAGAAGATAAAGAGGTTTTGGAATATGTATGTAGGCCTATGATGTAATACTTATTTATTATTTTATTTATTATTTTGCACTCGTATAGTGACACAAAGCCCATAGGCCTCTTTTTTCGTCTGTGTAGTGGCGTGCAGTAGTAATGTGCGGAACTGCTGCTGCTAGTCGACATAGGTAATACTAGTCGACTAGATCGAATTTAATTGATTTAATGTTACGTTTAAAAAAAAAAAAGGAAAACAAATTCATTTCATTTCACCTCCGACCTTGCATGCATGCTTCGCTGCGTTTCGCTGCGAGCTCGGAGAAATGTCCACTAGTAAAAACAAGCAAGGTGTGGGAGCGTATTTACCCAATAATAACGCTTTAATCAAACATTATGAATGAAAGGCAAGTGACTTTCTTCAGAAAGGTTTTGTTGAAATTTTTTCTTCGTATAATGCCTAAAAGTGCTGCTTTGTTTACAGGACAACCATGATAACAGCTGTATTTCTACTTGTCCAAAAGTGCCATCTAATGTTAGAGAGTATATTTGCAATTTCATTCAGCCCGTCTGCTGCTTTTGTTGCCATCTTTAGAACACCTCAGATGATAAGGTATCTGGAGTTATTTGACTGTTTGAGTCACAGTTGAATTATTTCAAATGGATCTCATATACACACAATGTTTTTGACTGTCTTCTGAGGGTTTCTTTCTTTTAGGCTAGTCGACAACATTTCCATTTAAACGACTATGAAATCAGTCGTAACACACACCCCTAGCGTGCAGACATGTGGCATATCAGATGCCCTGTGAGTGAGAAGGGACTGGAGGCTGTATGTGAGAGGAGTAGAATGACAGCAGTTTCCCCTTCTAGCGCTCAGGTTTTGAGCGGGAGAAACCCTCACAGAGTTGAATAGACTACACATCTTAGAGGAGAGAATGACGTATTGCCCTTCTTTTCATTTTTTCCCTCATTCCCTTATGTGAAAGGGACACTTCATCATGTTCTTCTAAATACTTTTTTTTCTTTTATTCCACTTGTGATGGAGCAGTATTGGAGTGAGAGACAACAGACACTCAAGCTTCTCACTCCAGGCAGTTTCCACTCTTCTTCACTCACATGCTCTGGTTTAAAACCATTACTCACGCAACGCAGTCATGTCAGTCAATGATTCTGTATGTGGGTGAATTGGCTCATCGGTCACATTAGCCAGTGCAGGTTAATGTCAGGACACAGCTGTTCATGTGTATTGATCACAGTCCATGATGTGGCGACCCACTGCCCTAAATATGATTTTATTGCAAACTCCTTATTTATTTTAGTTTTTTAATTTAGTATTTTTTACTGATTTATTTTTATTTTTATTTGTAATGGTTTTCTTTAATAGTAATAACACTGATTTAACTGAACTTTATATTTATCTAAGTCAAATATATGTATTTGTTTTATTTCAACAGCAAGCCTATGTGTCCTCCAGCCACCAGATGGCGCTGCTCAGTCCCAACACCAACAGTAGCAGCACGAGTAGTGTGGGAGGCGGAGAACAGCTGAGCAAAACCAATCTTTACATTCGTGGACTCCATCCTGGGACCACTGACCAAGACCTGGCCAAGCTCTGCCAACCGTAAGTCTCTGTGAAAGCTACGTAAGGCTAGATAACTATGGTGTGCCTGTATGTGAATGCTGATCGTCAGGGATAATGTTCCTGAACAGTAGTGATGGGAGAAAGAGAGTTTTTCGAAACTCTGACTTAATTGAATCAATTGACCCTTTGCAAAGACCTGCCCTCCTTAGTTACCCTTGCTACGTCCAACAAGCCATGGTGCTCTCATGCCACACATCATGTTCTCACGCAGTAACAAATACATCGCGGAGCAAAGAGGAAACTGACAATGCACCGACAGACAAGACAGAACAGGTTACTTTTGGTATGAAACAAAGTCTCAGATTTCAAATTTTGTCATTTCTTAAGAAATTCAAACAATAAATATGGTTTGGTGGCTCTTTAATGTGTGGTGACAGATCGCTGTGAACCGATCATCTCTTCTTTACTAGTTATAGCACAAAATAAATATGAATGAACATCAGAAGGTATGTTGTTTCAATCGCTGAAAGATGTCAATACACACCATTTTTTAAGTTCAAGTCCACCGACGTTAATCTACTCTCCTGTCTGGTTAGTTTGTCGGACAAAATGGCGTTATGATTGGTCAGATCGCCTGTCAATCAAAGTCCCAGTGAAGGGTCAATTGCTCTGATTTATCCGCTCGTTTGAAGCACTCAAAACACCAGACACTTGCGCCAGCTGCTTGTCAAAGTGGTGAAAATGAATGCGAATACTCAGCTCAAATATGCATAAAGACACCTTTTACTAACCAATTGCATTTTTTTTCTTGAAAGGCTACTCTATGAAATACAATATACAAATCACATACCATTATAATGAAATATGTGTATAATATGTGTTATTCATTAATTTGTAGGGATTTTTGTTTGTGTTTTATTGAGGGCTTGGCTAATGAGGCCAATAAGAGACAAGTAAATACTATTCTTTCTTTTTTTCCTATGCAGATGTCATTAAAAATGTCTACATTATAGCCCTATTCGGACGGGACTAGTTTTCTAAACTATGTTTGAGTTTCAGTTCTTATTACCCGACGTCTGTGATTTTCATGTACCAATTCGGATGGGACTAACATCTCCGCGTTTATTACAGAGGTGGGTGTGTTTTCTAGACATGATGCCTTGCAGCATCCATATGCTTCATATGTCGAAGGAAATGTGTATTACTATATTTCTAATTTACATAATAATTACATTAAATTTATTTTTCATTTATTATAAAACATATTTACAAATTTAACATGAGTTTATAGAAGTGGCTGCTTATAATAAAGCCACGTAAGTGAGCAGAGAAACATTACCTGACGCTGATGTTAAAATGGCCAGTCTTAGCAGTTTCCACAATTTGGCTCACTTAATTTTATTATTTTATTTTTTGGTCAGATACCATCCATAGTGAAAGGTGCAGCAAATGGTAGCTCAGGTAGGCCAAAAAACACATAAGGAAAAGCGTTGGGATAATGCAATGTCAACAATAACAGACGTTTGCATTCGGACGGGATTCAATTTCAGATTTAGCAGATTTTCACGGGATTAAAATCGCAAAGTACAAATTTCTCTAACGTCCTCCTGGAAAACTAGTCCTGTCTGAATAGGGCTTATGACTGACATTCGGTAAAACCATACATGAGTGGTTCATAAGTTCACTGAGATCACCCCATAGGTGTGAACCATTTTTGAAAACTTTTCAAGTTAACCCGAAACTGAAATGACTGTGTTTTGGCGAATTGGTGGTGAATTCTGGTGGGAAATTTTATGTTATACAAAAACATTCAATTTTTTTTGTAAAAACTAAGCCATGGTCCACCCCTAAACTTAACTCACAGCAGACCAGTGAGATTGTATAAATTCATACACTTTTCACACCAATTCGCCAAAATGTAAAATAATTACAGATTGCCATGAGAGGGATGTTCTAAACTTTTTTGATCCAATGAAACCTTGTTTACTGAAATCTTGTGACTTTGGAAGTTTAATACAAACCACTGGTTTGAATCAAAAGAATCAGTCATTAATAGAATCACATCAAGGGT
>JADLZN010010187.1:0-20496 GCA_018155175.1 Sinocyclocheilus anophthalmus | reverse complement strand
TATTAAATATGTAATCAATCAAAGAAATAGTCAACAAATTAGCTATCAAAATGCCTGTTAACTGCAGTGCTACAACAGAATATCTTAGACTCAAAGATGGGCTCTTCTGACTAGTTTAAAATCCAACGCTGATTTGTAAATGAACCGTATTGGCCTTTTGACGCGGTGTTTATTAAATCAGACAGTCAAGGTGGTTGTTGTGAGAGCCAAACGATGTGTTAATAACACCTGTACTGTTCCAACAGTTGTACTCAATGTAGAAAGTTATGCTTCATTTCATTCCAAAGCAGCTTTGCCAGCAGCACTCCACTGAGCCAACTGGCCGAACGTCAGACTTCCCACATGTCAGCGTGATCGGAAAAGAGTCCGAGACAGACAGGAATGTCTGTGCAGTGAAGAGTGATCTGTGATCTGAACGAGGATTAGAACCAGTTTATGACGAGCGTTTTTACTATTAACTACATTGCTACTATTAAGCTACAGACATTATGAATGGAATGTATTTATAATTAAATTAAATATTTTACAATTTTCCAATCTAAATTTTGTACAAATAAATAATCGAATCTAAGTTTTTATTTATCTAGGTATACGCTTTTAAATGAAAATTCTTCTCAGATTTGAGAAGCAAATTAAACAGTGGTAGTGTAAATTATGAATAGATATTTTTTTTTAAATCATAAAGTATAATCCTGTAAAATAATACACACATACACAATCATCGTGACGGCACAGTGAATCCAGTGCACACTAAGACCCAGAGAGAGAGAGAGGAGCTGAAGGAGGAGACAGAAGTTGTGTCTGGTTACATCAGTCGTCTGCTCTCACTGAAGCTCACGAGAGCACAAAACATGCGTGCACTTCATCTAATACATTATTTATCTCATGACAATACATAATGATTTGTGTGTCTGTGTAATGTACTCAAATAAGCTGCTTACAATTACTGTCACTATATAGTTGCACGAAATATGTTTATTATTCAATTATAATAATTGTTTAGTTTGTTTTATTTTGTTTATAATAATTCATGTTTAGACATTAGTATTTTAAATTAATAGCATGATAAATTGTTTTACATAAACTAAAAACTAGAGATAGATATTTGATAATAATACTTATGGCACGCTGGCTGTCCTGTGTGTTTGTGTGTGTGTGTGTGTGTGTGTGTGTTGTGGGTGTGAGTGTGTGTGTTAATATATAACATGTGGGGAAAGTTACTTTTAAAAGTAATGCATTACAATATTGAGGGGACTCCCTAAAAAAGAACTATAAAAGTAAATTTGGCAACGTACATTTTTTCCAAAACCTATACAAATATACAAAAAAAGTCCTTCAAGCAAAAGTGTGAACTGAATAAGACTCATGGTGCAATTCGCGAAATGTATAATCCCCAAGCTGTTACAGGACAGCGCAGCTTCAAAACACACCTTTACAGTTGGCAGAATAGGACACAGAATAAGCCAAAGTCAACAATTCAGCAGCAATAATAATAAAAAAACAGAATCACAAATGTTATGTTGCATTTAAAGTCATTGCTTATTAGTATAGTTGAATTGGATAATTGAAGGTCAGCAGCAAAGTCATTGGTTAATAAGGGACCTCTAAGGAGACATAAAACATATAAAAAGAGCATAACGGTGTCAACCATGATTGTTGTAAAGTTTTTGTGTGTTTCCTGGGGTGGTTCCTGTTTTTTCCTTATTTGGTCATGTTCCCGTGTTCA
This sequence comes from Sinocyclocheilus anophthalmus, assembly GCA_018155175.1. NCBI lineage: Eukaryota > Metazoa > Chordata > Actinopteri > Cypriniformes > Cyprinidae > Sinocyclocheilus > Sinocyclocheilus anophthalmus. Next base: position 18,770 of record JADLZN010010187.1, on the reverse strand, counting down.
TTAGTTCCCTTGCTCATTGTTTAATTATTAGTTTACCTGTATCACCCGTGTCTAGTTAATTACCGTCGTTTGTCTTGTATTTAAGCCCCAGTCTGTTCAGTCTTTGTTTGTCTGTTCACATTTATTCAACGTTGTGTTTCCCATTGTTCTGCCTTTTTGTTGTTAAATTGAGAGTTTGGTTTGCAGCAGCTGTCTCCTTCGGCTTCCTTCTGACACAAACGTGACAGATGACTGGACCAAAAAACATGATGACAAGGGCTGAGGACAGGCTGTGTGGGCTGCGGCAATGTGGTCGGACTTTGGAGGGATATGTGGAGGAATTCCTTGAGCTTTCCAACAGGTTAAGATGGCACGACTCTGTACTTGGTGCCTGCTTTCTGTTGGGGCTGGATGATGAGACTACCCGCTGTGATCTCCCCACATATGATTTTCCTTTAATCTAGTTAATCTCGTCCTTTATTTGAATGGTTCAGATTGCAAAGTTGAAGCAATAAAGGCGGATCTCAGGTCTTCTCATCCAGCCCTCTCAGGAGCACGGCGTGTCTCCCCAGCTCACCCCACGCTGGGAACCCCCACATATCTCACCAACGGCTCCGCCCACTTGCCGAAGCCAGGGTACCCCGTATGCTCCAAAGCTTCACCGTAGTCCTCAGCCCAGGAGCGGCGGCCGTTTGGAAGTCTAGATGGCCGGCCTCTCAGCATTCAAGCTTGCCGGCCGCTCCGCTCTCAAGGTCCCTGGCCACGCCATTGTCAAGTCTGCTGACCGCGGCTCTCACAAGCCCGCCGGCCGCCCCTGAGCTTGCTCCGGTGTCAACTCCAGCCCCAGAGCCTAGCCCACGGAGGGCTCCTGATCCCAGTTAAGCCAGGGAGGGGCCTCCAGTCCCTGAGTGCATGCCCGAGCAGGCTCCCCATAGTCTGCTGATCCGCCAGGCCCCCCTGAAATGCGATACCTGGGCATTCCTGGTCCCGTCTGCAAAAGCCTTCCAGGGCGCTCCCAGTGGAATTGTTACGGCCGGGCGCGGCCTTTCGGGAGGGGTTCCTGGAGTAGTCAAATGTTAAGTTTGTTTGGTCTAGGTTTCTTTGTGTTTCCTGTTTTCAGTATTGGTCATGTCCTTGTGTTATTTTCTTTAGCGTTAGATGCTCTTTACTACTAAGTGCAATTAGCGGTGGATTTTTTTTTTTTCTATTTACACTATGTAAAAGTAGCAATATTTTTCTTTGCAATAAGTGTAAATAGTAGATGCTGTAGTAGTACTGATACAGTTGTTGTGTAAAAATGACTGATGACCTATGGTCCATCCTTAACGGACACACGCACGTGGCGGCCATTGTAAGTCCGCAAGAGCACCGAGTGAACATGAAATGTGGCATTTGGGACAGAGCCTTATGTCGAGTTCACACTGCACGATTTTCAAAGACGTCGCATCACTGTTGGTTTCACACTGAATGACTATCTGGGGTAGCATTCAGTTGTTGCTGTGTTCACATTGCACGATGGATCGGTGACAGGGGGTTTCACATTGCATGACTTTACAATAGGAAGAATCGACGACAGCTCTGTCTGGTGCAGGGTTGCCAGGTTTTTGCTAAAAAAAACCCCGCCCAATTACTACTCAAAACTAGCATGAAACTAACGCCCCAAGGTTGTGGTCCCCAGTAAAAATCGTCGTCGGGGGGGGGCCTGAAAAAAAATTTTTTTGGCGGGGTCTTCCTTGACAATTCATTCCAGGGCCTAAATATCACGTTATTGGGGTCGCTCCAACCTGCTGACATAAAAAAAAAAACGGCGGCAATCGCGGATTTTGCAACACTGGTCTGCAAATTACATTTCATATAACTCCTCCCCGAACTTCCCTCTGCACTGTATCTTGGTCTCTCGTTGGCTGTAGGTCATCGCTGATGTGTTTTTCAGTCAGAACTCATTTCACACAGCGTGATTGTGAATCGCCGACAGCTCCAGATGTTTAGCCTGTCAAATATTTCACGGGTGTCGGCGACGCGTCCGTGATTCCCTCAGATCGCGTTTCTGATCATTCACACTGCGTGTTTGTCACTCGCGTGAACGAGCACCGAACATTTGCCTCCGATTTCGGGCATTTGTCAGAGATTTCGCAAAACCTGTCGGCGAGTGAAAAATCGGGCTAAAATCGTTGCAAGTGTGAACCGTTATTAAGCGTTGTCTAGTGAACATTGATTTAGGGGCATTCAGAAGCATACATCGAGACTCATTATTCAGTTCATGAATTCGAATGCGGATTGCGAATAATTTCATTTAGATCGGAACTTCGGAGCGAGGATCGCAAATCGTTTGATTCAGATCGGGACTTCGAAATGTGGATCGCAAATCATTTGATTCAGATCATAACTTTGGAGCACGGATCACGAATCATTTGATTCAGATCAGAACTCCGGAGCGCGTATCACGAATCATTTGATTCAGAACGTAATCGGAGGGTATCACGACTCATTTGCGTTCGTTCGGACTGCGGAAGCAGGGATGGCAAATCGAGTTGGATTTAGAATCAGAAACGACGTGCTCGGGCGAATCCTTGATTTAGACTGGGCGAGGTTGTGGTTCGCGAATCATTTGATTCAGATCGAAACTTCGGTTAGAGTGTGTTATCCGTGAATCATTGCTTTAGTCCAGGCTTACGGGAGCACAAATCATTTGATTCAGATCGGGACTTTGGAGCGCATTTCTTTTTCTTTTCTTTTTTTTATTAAGCAGTACAAAACATCAAACCATTATGGCAATAAAAACAAAACAAAGAAAATAGTTTATACAAATACAAATCCCTTAAGAAAATTAACAATGGTTTTAGTTAAAAATCTGGTGTTGTTGTTTATGACTACAGTTTTACTCCAAATACCATGGGTAAAGTGTTGCAAATACCATGGTTAGTGTAGCAAAACCATAGTTAATTTGTGGTTTCCAGGATTTAACAATGGTAACATTTTTTTTCATGTTCAACATGTTCAGATCCTATGGATCTTATTATGGATGTCTATATTCAGTGCTCTTCCTTTTGGTCTTCTAATGGACCAAAAGTTCTTTAGTGTTTAAAAAAAACAAGTTTAAAAAAACAACAAAAAAACCTTCCTCTCTTTCTGAGAAAGCAATTTCCACTTTTAATTGTGAATATTACAGCTTTCCAGCAGTCCCTTTTAATTTGACATCCCTTCAGCCATGACACCAAACAATCCCTCTTTGCTAATAGAGTTCCTTAATCAAGTGTATTATGTAAGCACAAGAAGAAAAAAAATATTTAAATGATTCCTGAGCTGTTTGAATCATACAGATTTACGTTTTATGCCAGATGGTGGGGCTAATCTTGGAACGATAAATTGTTAGTACACTAGATGGCGCTGTATTATAGTATGCACACTGACTGCAGTACTGTATAGACACTTTATATTGATGAAGTAAGCTACTGGTCAAGTGCAAAATCATTTCTTTACTCAGTTCAGCTTACTCTAAGCTCTTAATAGCTCTCAGATTGCAATTCAGTTCATAGCCATACAACAAGATTAATAAACGAAAAAAACCTTCATTCCAAAATGAAGTTGAAGAATGCAAACTGTGTTTGGTGTGGGCAGACTGACTTGCTCGTGTTTCTGGATTTGACGGTTTGCAGGCGGATTAAACAATTGGCAGATGAGAAACTGTTTAAAAGGGTTAAGATTAATAAGGTCCAACAACAATTTAGCTATTGGTCAGAAAGAAAAATTCACAACAAGGAATATGTTTAATAGAGCACGAAATATATAGATATATTATATAATACTATATACGCTATATTAGGCTACAGTATAGATGTCTGTGATGTGTGTGGGTGTGTGTTGGTTTGTTATTATACATCCCGGATCCTTTTGTGACATTTCATGTGTAGGCCTGTATTAGCTACATCCTAAATCAGTACAGTTTTAAACATTTCTATTATAACTAGTCCAAACGTGTGTGGAAAATGAACCCCCAAAAAGGGGAGGGGGGCGGGGCTTTAATAATCATGGGGCCTTTCTCCATGATCTTTTTTTACTGGTCAATGGTACGACATTTAGCCCCTTATGTTAAATTCTCTTCTGATAAACGATAAAAACTGCACGCAAAAATTACCATTTTCTTAATCGTTTGCATCGACAGAAATCATTTATGTTTCTTTATTTAATGCGGTATTAATTTGTTAATAAATGGAAAGTGAATGCATCATGATGTTGTTAGGTTTTACACTCTCGAGACCCTGCAATCCTCATAGGAGCACATATATTTTGGGTATTTCTTGCGACTTATAATTGCCCACAGTTTTTAAGCTGGATGTACTGTACAGAGCACCATTCAGGGCTTTTCAGAGATACTACATTTTTGGATGTTTCACTATGACCACTCCCTCTCCTTGGTTTTCAGATATGTTTGATATTAATTTAGTGACACTCTTATAGAAATATGGTAATATTTTGTAATTGTCATTTAAATCTGACAAATTTTTAAACTGTCTGTCATTGATACCCCCCCCACCCTCTTATATGTTGTATTCATTGCTTGGGCACCACCTGTTACTGGTTGTGTGCCATATCCCATTTTGTTATTTGTACACCTTCGCTTGAACGAACTTTCACCAGGTTCCCCCCTTTGTTGTTTTTTTTCTTGATTTCATACATGTCCTCATATGAGGACACCGGGACTAAAATCATTTTTATTACGCATTTTGGGAGACACAACAACTGAATAGGGAAAGAAATTATATTTCAATATTCCTATGAAATATTATATATTATGAAAATCTTGTCAATTATTACTCCCATTATTGCACTTATTTGTTCATTCTATGTTGCCCCAAAAAAACACATTAATATGCAAATTAGACTTAGTTTATAGATACATTATATATAATGAGAAAACCTGTTTGTGGCCATTTTACACACATTTTGCATGAAAAAAAATAGAAACATTCTGTTATATTATAGTTGAGAATTATCTTTATACAAAGTTTGATAAAAAAAAACATGAAAAAGAATTATGAATAAGATTTTTTATTTTTTATTTTAATGCTCTAAACAATGTAATGACATGAAAAATTACTAATTTTTTCCTAAAGTGTTTTGCCGGGTCTTAAGAGGTTAAACACTGAGGGTTTTAAACACAACACAATCTATGGATCGTTTCGCAAAAACATCAATGAGCGTGAAGGAACGATAGCTAAAAAAAACTGATGAAAATACCTTTAATACAACGTGAGTCACATAAAATCATCTGTTAAATGAATAATAAGTAAATGGAAACATGTTATTTACATGTTAGATTCAAACTGTAAGAATTTTGATATTCATCTATGGAATGCTAGGAACTCCAATCATTGAATCTTTTTGTAATCTGATCATTTAACAACAACACTCCAAACAAAGAACACTGGAATGAAAGTTGTGACAGAGGGGTCCAAAGCTGTTAGAGAGGGGTATGTTTATGACAGTCCACAGCCCCCCGCTTTTGATGTTGGTCAGCTGGGTTTTCAACTGCATGTCCAGAGCGTTGCTTTGTGTTTCAGGTGGTCTGGTGAGCAGTAACCTCAAATGCTTGATGGCATTGTGATGACGGGCCTGTTCTTCGCCTAACAAAAACACCAACCAATACTGTGATTCTCTTTGTGGTCCTTTTATGCTTGAAGTGATGCTGGTAGCTCTGACCGATGTTTACTGTACCTCTGGTGGTGGGAGCTCAGGTTGGCCAGATGAACGGATCATCCAGCCTGGATGCGCCCTGAACACTCTGACCCCCAACCGCCCACCATGCAAGACACACTGACACATCGCCGGACGATCACCAAAATCTCACTAACCTACCACCAAGCAATGGTTTTACGAGACACTGGTCCCTCTAATCAAAAGAGACGAATCAAAGAGAGCAAATGACATACTGATGCACAACACCCTTGGACACCTATCACACACAGCCCGGCAGGATTCACACACCCCCCCGACTACCAAAGACTGAGTAGCGCTTAATTCACAATTACTATGTTACTATGTGACCACAACTTTGGTACAGTGGTAACTACGTGGGATTTCTTGGACCAGAAATCAGAAGACTTGTCGACTCACTAGAGCAAAAGGTAAGCAAAAAGTGTAAGAGTATTACCTATTTCAAGGGTCAGTCAATTAATAACACAGTTCAAAAGAATAGTCAGTTACTAGAAAAATAGTATATTGTTTTGATTGATTATCCTTTCACTTGGATTACTGCCCTTTTTAAATTGCAATTAGATCAAAAATAACCAAAGCACAATCACAACAACAAATCAATTGAATAGTAAACCCCCAAAGTAACAAAAGGATATCAAAATTTAAAGAAAAGAGAAAAAAAAACAAAGTTCAGATTCAGTTTCCAAATTACAAATAAGTTTCTGGAATTAAATTTCAAATACTCAAAATCAGTGTCTCAGTTTCAAAATGAGATTTTTAGATTCAAGATCAAATTCTCAATTGCAAATTTCAGTTTTGAATTCAAAGTCTCAATGTCCAGTTAAGTTTCAGATGCAAAGTCAAAAGTCTCAATGGCCAGTTCATTTTAAAAAAAATTAAAAAATAAAAAATATAGCAATGTTCATCAAAAGTGGAAAATTTCAGTCCACGAAGAAAGGAAAAAGATTGTTTGATCCAGGGAAAATCCAGGCAGCAAAACTTGGAAAAACTCTAAACAAATATAGTTTGGTCCTACCAGATCGACAAATTTCACTCTTTTTCTCCGTTTCCATCATGTGGAGGCTAATGTTACCTCAAATCTACGGCCAGGATAGCATAAACTGAAGGCGCCTGGATGAATGGAGCAGTAGGCAAATCATCTGTGATCTTTTGATTTCTGTCTACTGCTGATTTAGCAAGTTGTATGGGAAATGACTAAGTAAACTACACTTTTTATCAAAAGCAAGCAGTAGGCGGCAGATTTAAAGGTATTAGTCAACCTACATCCTGTGACGTAAATCAGACTGGCGTTTGTGATCGTGAAATCCACGGAGGCCATGCGAGAATCAAATGCGACATCGGGTCCCAGAGTTTTAACGGCGCCATTGTAGAGCGTATCATGGCGCATGCGTGCTATCCTCTGCTCGTAAACAAGGCACCGCGCGTGCAGGTTCAAAATAAGCACGAAGCATGCACGTGTGTCCATTTAGGCCCTGTCCACACGAACGCGGTTATTTTTAAAACCACAGCTTTTTCTACGTGGTTTGGCCATTTGTCCACACGCAAACGCAGCACCAGGTTACTGAAACCGAACATTTTTGAAAACACCTGCCAGGTTGAACATTTTCAAAAACTCCGGTTGCAGTGTTATCGTGTAGACAGCGATAGACTGGCTAGATTTTTGGATGGTGAACGTTAGAGGAGCTGTGCGTATCCCGAGAAACTGGAAACTTTTTCAGGCTTCTGATTGGCTAACGTGGTTTTACGGTTAAGGATATATCGCAACCTGTTGGTTTGGCATGCTCTTGACGGTGCTTCATAACACGCGTTTGCGTTTTCATGTGGACGGAGATTTTTTTTTAATACGGAAGAAGGAAACACTGTTTATAAAAAAATACCCGTGTGTGGACATGGCCTCACTCTCCACAATGGCAGCACACCACGGCAGACAGGATGCGGAGGAGAAGAATTGTTGAATAAAGTCGTTATTTTAGTTTTCTTTGTGCACAAAAAGTATTCTCGTAGCTTTGTAAAATTACGGTTGACCCACTGATGTCACATGGACTATTTTACCGATGTACTCGCTACGTTTCTGTGCCTTGATCGTGTAAGGACCCTTGCTGTATATGGGGAGTGTCAGAGAGCTCTCACATTTCATCAAAAATATTTTATTTTGTGTTCCGAAGATGAACAAAGGTCTGACGGGTTTGGAACAACATGAGGGTGAAAAAATGCCAGAATTTTCATTTTTGGGCGAACTATCCAAGCAGTGTTAAGTCGAACAAAAACTAGTTTTCTTTTGTGGGATCGGAGTTGAAACCGATCCGGCCAAAGCCGGCCAAACACTTGACAAAACTGCCAATATCGTTACAAAACTAATGAGAGTAGAAGCATGACCAAAATTAGTGTAAGGCACCACTTCGCAGGGCAAAACCTATGGATCAGCTTAAAGGATGCTTCTTTCACTTTGTTTGTGGGAAAGAATTTTTGCTGTAGAGATTTTTTATTCCAAAAAGAGGAAAGGCCGTAATATTGGCGCGCGTGTGGCTGTACCCAGAGTCCGAAAATACACACCGGCGTGTTAGGCGCTTTCTTCGGTTACTCCTTTATGTTGTTGGGTGAATGTGATCAGTGCCTGAGGGTTGGAAAGACTAATGGTTGACAGCATTCAAGTATGTGGACTTGTTTATATACAGTAGCTCTGCCCACTGTTGACAGCTGCACCCTGTTGTGACTTCAATTTGTGGCCTTTAATGGCCTTTTTAGGGTTGCTTCAGAGCAGCAGCTTGCTACTTGTTTGTTTACTGCTCTGGACTTTTCATATGGTGTTGCGGCCTGTGTACAGATAAACCAGTATGATACACCTATGGAATGACTTATGTACTGGCATTAGTGAAAATATAACTTGAAAATGGATGTTGTCTCGAGGTATTTTAACTGACACTCCATACCTCCCTTGCGAATTACCCTAAGAGTATCCTAAGAGTCTATACTACAACTTTTATACTATTAAAGCCTGAATGGAATTTGTGATCGTATCTTCTCTATTGTGGCATATATCAGAGTAAAATGGCTTCTTGAACAAGGAAAAGGACAAAACTTGATTTTTATGGGACTTAAAAAAAAGGAATTGAAAAGGAATTGTCGATTTTGATTTCATGGTGAACAACATTACCATCACACTGTATGTTGCCAATTCATTGAACAATCATGTTAATAGTTCTAAGATATTTTGTGTTAGCATGTCTAGAAAGTATAGTGCAGCAATTGCCCTCAATATATTGGAGCGACGGACCAGATTCTATAGGTTACCCTTACGAAAAAGAAGTTTATTCAAGTGTGCTATTAGTATACTTCTTTTAAACTAAAAATAGGAAAGTATACTTTTAGTCTACTTTTTATGTACTTCTCAGAAATGGGCTTTGTGTACTTCTCAGAAATATACTTAAAATTACATTTAAGTATACTTGACTTAGAAAAAGTCTAAATATATTTGAGCTTTACTTGTGTTCCTAGAATCCGTGTTTTGATTGTTATACTGTAGGGGGCGCTAGTACACATATTCTGTACAGAATTTCCAAAAAACACAAGTGAAGAAGAAACCGAAACAACAGATGCTTCCACAAGTATTCAAACACGATCATCAGACATAAAACAGCATCAAAACTGTGTAACGTTATGGAATAAAATGTCGACAAATGAAGAGGTAATAATGACTGTCAAGCTTTGGGGTGTTGATCGACTTTATCTACGTTTTGATTATCATTCTGAATCCAATTCATAGTCTTTTTTCAGCTTTTTATTCAAAATGTTGTTTATTTCTTAATCTTTTATTTATGAAAACTGCACGAAAAAAAAAAAGAATGCATGAAGCTAGAATACAATTTTTTTGTTTACAAGCATATACCCTGTTCTTTCTTTTGATGTTTTGTATGTTCAGATATTCATGTAACAAAATATATACAAATTAATACCTAAATAGGGACATAGTAGTATACTTAAAGTATGATGTAAAGTTCACTTAAAGAAAACTTACGAGTATACTTGCAGTATAAAACTACTAAACTAGTAGTTTACTCAGACTATACTTCAAAGTGTACTAAAAATGCTACTACAAATACTGTATTTCATTAGTAAACTATCAGTATACCTATAAATTCACTTTTAGTATAGTTGCACTACAAGCTAAAAAATATTGATGTAAACTAGTTGTGTACTCAAAGTTTACTACTGTTATACTTAAAAGTATACTTTTATATACTAGAAAGTGGACCAATTTAGTCCCAAGGAGTATTGAAATAGTACACTTACAAGTATACTACTAGTACACTGATATTTGTATACTTACTACATAAAGTATACTTAAAATATATTTGAACTTTACTTAAGTATACTTGATAAAATAAACTTGAAGTATACTACTTTTTGGTAAGGGTAGTAAAGTCGCAGTGTTGATATTGTTTTGGGTTTTACACTTTCTTTGAAAAATCCCTCTAGTGTAAAATATCACATACATCACAACATCTCTGATTACAACCATAGTAATTGGTAAAACAACTGAGATGTACATCCAATGGTCAATAAACAGCATGAAGCATGCCTCAGGGAATACTGTCAGTATTGCTACTTAAAAGTTAAGAGTGTGTGAGTTTAAAATAAGTCAGTTCAGTCCTACCAATGAAAGGTTTCCAAAGAAAATGAAATGTCTCTCCACTTGCTGAGGAGAAATACCTGTTTTGCGTACAATATACAATGAAGTTTAAATCTTCTTGTGATTTGCACCATTTCTTTATTTCCCCCTTTTTTCCAGATATGTCAAGTGGACAAATCAACTGCTCCAAGGTCAACATCAATTACTCCCTGTTTTTTTAAAAGAAAGAAAAAAATAAAAGAATGACAATGTTACCTCTTGTCTGATTCAAGTGTTTGAATACAACTCAAATGAAAAATCATTATTCAATTCCAATGACTCCACAAATTAAATAACTTTCACTCCCAATAGTGAATATTAAATTCAACCTAGTGAATTCAGGTGTGTTTAATTGGGGTTGGTGCTAAACTCTGCAGGACAGCGGCCCTCCAGGACTGAGTTTGGGCACCCCTGGTTTAAATTTACAAAATGAATCAGTATGTCGCAGCCTGAATTCATAACCTTAGTTCAACTGAATCAATTTCCCCATTTTCTGTCAGCTCAATCTCAGCCTCTGTGAAATTACAACAGTTAGCCTACATATACATTGTTTGAACAAAATTATTGCTAGGGACAATTTAGTAGTCGCTGAATATTGGTAGCTAGCGTCTCTACTAAATTCTACGCCCTTGGAGAAATCTCAGTTGTTTTCACTTCATTTTTGTATTTGCTGCAGCAAGTAATCACACACACCTACACAACGTGTTGATGTTTTTTAGCTGGTGTTATTCAAAACCCACCAGATAGCGTCACTCAGTACAATAAATAAAAATGATGCCAATAGAAAGGTGTAAATATGAGTCAAAACTGTCCTACTGACCTGCACCTGCAGGACAAAACTGTGTGTTAAAAGAATATTTAAAAGGTATTCCGTGTTTAATTTAGTTTGTTTTTATTATTGCTAGGCCTATATGTTTGAATATGCAATATTCAATATATTTATTTAACCAGGAGTAGACAGTGATAGAGGCAGAACACGGTCAAGGGTGAGACCAATTTTAATAAAGTTATACATTTCCATGCGATTAGCTAAAAAATAGAACATTTACATGAGTTTCTGATGCTATGATAACCCCACAATTAAACTAAAACAGAGCAACAACATTTCAGACATGAAGAGAGAGTATGTGCAAAAAAAATTATGAAATCTTAATGTGACACAAGAGCGACAAAAAACAGAGATAGACGGAAAACATCCTGGCAGAGATTAGATGTGAACTATAACGTATGAGTCGTGGGTCCATATGCTCTAAAATATATTTGATCATTGCTGATTATTTCTGCCGGTATTTCCATAAACAGGCTCCTTTGATTTCTGTAAGGAAACACAAACTCAATCAGGAACCTGCTAATGAGACAGTTAAAAAAAACATTTGAAAAAAAATTATAATATAATAGAATTTTGCTTCAAATTCACTCAGAATGAATATTAACTAGAGTCCAACCTTTACAAGTCCTTATTAAAGTTTCTGCAAAAAAATTCTTTGCCTGATCATGGTTTTAAGATTTGAACACTTTAATTGATTGTCATTCTTGAAACGTGGGACAAAACAGGTCCAGCAAGGGTAACTGCTATTAGGTTTAAAAAATGTATATTTTCAATTTTAATTGTCATGAGGGATTAATAATAGAATGAATTTAACACAATTATCATCTTCAATTTAATTCTCATTATTATACCAAATCTGTGTTTCTGAATGTCCTCACACTACATCTAAAACTGTGTCCACAGAGAAGGCTTCAATCATTCATATGCAATAAAATGGGATAAAAAAATTGTATGATGAATCTTGTTTATCAAAAGCGACCGTATGTTTGTCACACAATTAATAATATCTCCTATCAAAGCAAGGTTGTTTTTTTAATGACACATGCATGTTTCATAAGATTTTAAAGTTGCGTCCCCACTTTTTGTCAACACCGTCAGACATTCAATAAAATGTAATAAAATCAGGGAATATCAGGGGCAGCTGTCACTCTAAAGGACCCACTTGCCACAGTTCACCTCTGTAGAGTACAGCAGTGTCAGACAGGCTCTCCTAAGTTTTATAGTTTTAGAATATTTAAAATCCTAATATTAATGTTTCCTTTGTCACTGCCACGATATGTCAACACCATCTTCCAATTTCTGAGGAAATTATTTGAAATATTTAGATAATTGTATTCTCCTGAAGCAGGTTCCATTAGCATCTAGCATCAACAGAAAAAAATGAAAATGGCTACTACATGAACTTGGTTTTGTGAAAGAAATGGCAAACTTGTCAACACCGTCAGATGTCACCACCATAAGATTTTGTGTTCCAGTGATATATCAAAATACTTCAATGTGACTCTTAAAATAAAAGCTTTATAAACAATAACATACTCACTGTTTGTTGTGTTTGTTTTAATACAGTAATCGACTGATTCAATGTATTTGATAGTTAAAATGACAACAAATTCAGGTTTTCGTCACCACTGTCAGATGTCAACTCCGTCAGTTCTGTCACCTACTGTCAGTTGAATATTTTGATAATATTTCATTATGATATTTTATATTTGTTGTGGAATTGTTGGTCACATGTGAAAGTGTAATCTGTCTGCTAACACCAGAATGTGTTCTGAAATGTTAAAAACATCTTGAATGCTGTTAAAGGTACACTCTAAAAAATGCTGGATTAAATACTACCCAGTGCTGGGCAAAATAGGGACAAACCTAGCAATTGGGCTGTTTTGACCCAGTGGTTGGGTTACTACCCAGAAGGTTGGGGTAAACATTTAACAAACGCTGGGTCAAACAACCCAATTGCTGGGTTTGTCCACATTTTACCCAGCACTGGGTTGTATTTAAACCCAGCATTTTTTAGAGTGTAAAGTAATAAATATTTTGACAAAGTCCAAGAAAAAAAAAAAGCACATTTTGTTAAAAAAGAGAAATGTTGGGAGGTTGTATCAAAGCATAGCTTAGTACATATAAGACGCATAAATGTAGTTTAATTTGTCTGAGTACAAGGTTTAATTTTTTCAATTTTGCACCCTGTTTTGTCACACTTCTCAAGAATGACTGAGCCTATCTATTGTTTAATGATGGCTGATGTTTACTTGATGTGAATATTTTTATCTGTAGGACAGCCTATATTTTCCTATATAACACCACAAAAATAAGACTGCAGAGCCAATGGCTGTAGCTGAACTAGGTTAAGCTATGATTAAGCTCCACCGTTACATCCAGAGAAGGGGTGCTGGACGTCATTTAGCTCTGCAGTGAGCATCACTTGCAAATTAAGTCCTAAAAGTTATTAAAAATGTAACACCGTGTTCTATTTTAGTTGCAGAGTAGCCTACAACTGCAAATGTGAACGATATTGTAAACGAGCGTGTATCGATATATCGGTTTCCCATTCCACTGCGTTACTTTTCCATTGTTTTGGTTGAGTTTATGCTCCACCAAGCGCGCATGTGGTGTTGCCATGTCCACTTATTATAAGCATCTTTGGGAGTCTTGTTTTCTTCCAATACTAAACTGGAGTGTGTACGTGGGTACGGCCGATCATTCACACCTGAACATCGCTTAAAACAACTCCTTGGTAAATAAAAAGCGGACGAGCGCACAATTCTCATCTAACGTTAGTCTCCCCGACCACGGCACACACAGAAGTGTACTGTTTTAACCAGCGACGGAGATAAACTTACTTTCTTCCGGGAAACACGAAGGGTGGTGGAAAACAGAGAGTAATGGGGAAGAAGATGCAATGAATGTTAAAGGTGAGTGAGGCTGACGTACTGTGAGTACTTTGAGCAAAAGACAACAAATAATACCATCACTTTACTGCGTGATAATAAATCTAGCTTTATGCACAATGATTTGAGGAAATACTTTATGCTTAATTGTTTAATATTTACAATATGTTTATTATTTACAGGTGCAAACCGTGTAAATAGCAAAAAATCTTGTTTTTTTTCCCGAACCGGTCCTTACTGAAGGTAATATGATCAAGCCTGACCCCACATCTGTTCACTGTCTGTCATATTACACACAAAACTTCAGTCATCAAGCTTTAATCAGACTGCAACATCATCTTGCAACACAGTCATGAATGCTCTTACCGTTTTTCGTGGTTTTGGTGTACGCAGTGTTGAATCGTTTTCGTATATCTCGGCGATTATGACTGCATTAACAGTAATCACAGTCATGTTGAGAAATTTCAATCTTATATGGAAATGTATGCCTTCAAAGAGATAACTCTTTCAACATAGGCATTAGTTGCTTGCTTTTCTGACCTCTTTTTCTACGTTCCCAGCAGAAGCAGTACCACATGACTGCAGCTACGATCAACAGAGCTCCAGCAGCAGCAGAAATCAGCACTATGTACAATAAAGGTTGGCCCTGATCTGTAATGGACAAAATGAGCCATTAGTGCGAATGAATCTGTCCATCTGATCTACAACAAACACCATCAAACAACAGCACTGTATAACTGAGAGTAAATCAACGTTAATGTCAGCGCTGCCATACCTGCACATGTGTGACAGAGTTGTCTGATGTCCAGATGTGTGGTCTGGTTGCTGATGGGATTGTTGAGCACACAGCTGTAGGTGTTGTTATCCTGATATTCCACCTCCAGAGGTAGAGAGAGACTGATGCTGAGATCAGACACACTGATGCTGGACAATAAACTGTTTCCTTTGTACCAGGAGAGAGTCACATCACTCACATTCAACACTGAACACAACAATGAACAATTCTGCTGCGATGATGATGAAGATGAAGCACAATCTCTGCTGATGACAGGAACAGGCAGACGAGCTGGAAAACATGAGAGAATAAACAACAACTTGGGCAAATCTAGTCAACAATCTTATTTTTGGTGTAGTGTGTTCACAATCAGTGAGTGTTTGTGTCATTTCAAACTATAAAATGATGAAACACTTCAACAGTTACAGGAATATTCTGGTTTCAGTAAACCAGAAGCTACCAGTTAAACTCAATTGACAGAATTTGTAGCATTGAAGGTCACAAATGATCTCTACTCACCATAGACAGAAACACTAAATGTTTTTGATGACAGTTTCTCTCCACTAATCTCTAGTTCATAAACTCCAGCATGTTGAGTTGTGATGTTCATGATGGTCAGAGATCCAGTCTGATTAAGCTTCAGTCTGTCTCTGAATCTCCATCAGTCATTAAATGTGGAGAAGATTTGCGGGGTTTTTTAATTTAGCTATGAGAGAGTTTTCAGCTCCAAATTTCCACAGTATGTCGTCGTCTTCATGTATTTCAGTAACATCAGTGTGTAGAGTGACAGAATCTCCCTCTTTCACTGACACTGACTCACCAAACACACCTGATGAACGGATGTTACACAGATTAAGGGCTCTGGTGGTTCACAAAGCCTGAAATCAGCAGACATTCAGCTGTCTGGTGCACAATGTATAAAGCTACAAAGTCAATTACGACATGAAAAAATTCATCTTGATATTGTTAATGCCTCTGTATTTTGTATATGGGACATTTAGATCAATAGATAAACTGGTTACTACCAAAGTATTTTTAAAATAATTTTTAGACAGGATTTGCGTTTGTAAACCTTGAAATTGAAGTTACATTCACTATATCAATTTCCATTATTTTCCATGTCATCTGTGAAGAATGTTACTGATATTAAGCAAAAAACAAAACATGTATTTATGACTTACCAATCAAATGCCACCAACACAAACAGAACAAAACAAACACGTGAAACATTTTCTTTAGTTGTGAAAAGTCTGATCTAAAACACTTGAGCTGTTCAACTTCTGTGTGAATCCTCCCACGGAAGCACTTGACCCTCCTGTAGTGGGTGGAATGAACAAGCTCTTTGCGAATGATATATGGTTATAAATAATGCTTGACTGGATCTTTTAAGAGATATAATAGTAAAACTCTTGTTCTATCATTTAACACTTGAACATTTTCAAAGAAGATTTTTGAAGAATGTTGGGAACCAAACAGTTGCTGGTAGCCATTGACTTTTTTTTTTACTATGGGAGTCAATGGGGAACAGCAACTACTGTTTTCGCACATTATTCAAAAAAAAAAATTATCATATATATATATATATAGATTATATATATATATATATATACACACATTATTGTTTTAAAATTTTAAGAAGAAAGAAGTTCATGCAGGTTTGGAGGTTTTGGAGCATTCTTGGTATTCACTTTAATAGAGTCTGCCATCTCACACTGTGGGACTAGCAGCTCATCGTCTGAGTCAGACTGAAATCTGTGGTCAGTTTTCTTTAGAAATGTGGTTTGATCTGTTGGATGGACAGACCATTTAGTGTATGCATATTTAGTTTGTAGATGAAGAGTTTGTTCCTGTTCTGCTTTTTATAAATCTCACAGTTGATGCCCTCACAAAACATGTCGTAACAAGTTTTTGAATCCTTCATAAACCAGTCACTCATCGGAGACACAGGACTAGTTTAACTGTTTTTGTTGGATTCAGTATTTTATTTTACTGTAACTAACAATCTAGACTTACCTATCATGTGTCTTTGATGACATTCACAGACTGACAGCTAAACAAATCACTGAGTAATAATACAGCAGATGTTTTCTTGGCTGCTATTAGCAATTCATGACAGAAAGGCAATGTTGGTCAGTGCATTCAAATCCAACAGCAGCATTCATAAATAAGTTGAAATAAAAACATAAATGCTTAGAATGACTTTTATTATAATTAAGTATAATAAATTATAAATTAATGAAATACTGATATGCAACAATGCTTGGTCCAAACAGCATTCATCAACAGCTGTCATTCTTCCTCTGAATCAGTTGGTCATTTTTAAATTAAGTGCTTACTTTCTATTTTTAGGTCCTATCTTCCTGTTCTTGTCTTTACGGCTGCAGTTGGCACGTCAGAGACCGGAACAAGTAGGGAACAGAATGGGGTTTTTTTCTCATTAAACAAATGTATTAAAAATATTTAAATTATATGATATATATTCTCTCTCTTCTAGACCTGCCACTTTGTTGCTGTTGGCTGTTTGCTAGTGTCCACAAGCTGACGGTTACAAATACAACGCGGAGCAAAGAGGAAGCTGACGACGTGCTGACAGACAAGACAGAGCAGTTTACTTTATGTATGAAACAAAGTCTCAGCTTTCAAATTTTGTCATTAAAAAAAAAAATGTGAACAATAAATGCCATTTTGTGGCTCCACTCACTATCACTATTAGGAATCTATATTCCGAACGGGAAACAGCGTATCCATGTGACGCTATACTGAATAATATGTTGGGTGAACTATCCCTTTAACTATGACTTTTGCCTCAATAAATTCCTAATTTGCTGCTTTTTAATAGTTAATGGGGTAGTTATTAAATTTAGGTATTGGGTAGGATTAAAGATGTAGAATATGGTCATGCAGAATATGCACTTTATAAGTACTAATAAACAGCCAAAATGTAATATGCATGCTAATAAGCAACTAGTTAATAGTGAGAATTGGTCCCTATACTAAAAAGTGTTACCGATTTGGGTGTGGTGTGTGTGTGTGTGTGTGTGTGTGTATGTACCAAAATTTTGTAAACGAGGTTCTGTATTAATTTCCTCTGTTTCAGAAGGCATTCTCAACAACGCGCGGGACTCCAGCGTAATGGATACGCTGCCGCTTAACGGTAATCACGGCAACAGCTATGGTGTGGCAGCAGGCGATTACCTTACCTATAGTTCTCGCGGCAGCGAGCCTCCAACTACGCTTGAGAAGAAGATCCTGAAAGAGCTGACGGCAACTTACGCTCCGTCGTACCTCAACACCCAGGAGCGACCGGGAAAAGCCCACCAGGGCACCTTGACCAATAAACTCAACAACCACCTGGCCAACGGAGGGGTCGCGGGGTCATCGTCTATCGCCAAAGACGACGTCATGGTGCTCGACAACCCTGGATCATTTCACCGACACGACGACGGGGGCGGTTTAAGCCTGGAGCTCATTAGGGAGGAGTCACAAGCACCGCTCCTCCCACCGAGGCCGCCCCCTTTGGAAAACCACACCCCCTTGCACACGTTTTCAGCTCACAGGCGCCTGCCACAGGAGAACAGCGAGAGCTTCTTCCCGCTGCTCCCCAACGACACGCACACACACTCCTCGCACACACACACTCCCCGCATGCACACACACTCCCCCCTCAGAGACTCGCTCTATACCAGCATGCCCACACTCACTGACCTCCCGCATGGCACTGACGACCTCATCAACGGTCTGCACGATGACGAAGATGATGAGGATGACGACAGCGAGGAGGAAGAGGGCAGCGAACTGCACCTGGCCAATGGCAAAGGGGTCGTAATGGAGGCAGACGATGTATACTACAAAAGCATGCCGAACCTGGGCTCCAGGAACCACATACAGGAACTAGAGAGCTATTACCAGATG
>JADLZN010010186.1:0-40819 GCA_018155175.1 Sinocyclocheilus anophthalmus | reverse complement strand
ACTAAATGTTCTTAGACCACTAATATGTTGCATAGGTATAAACATACAATATACCCTCTCAATTAGATCATCCGAATACTAATTAATAGATACTAAACATGGTAGGGTTACATATATATATACTATATAATATTTCTCTCTATATATATGTAAGCCGACAGGAGGGAGTGTTTCGATCATAAGCCTGCATAAAACAATATACATTCTCAAAAAACAAGAATTACACAATGACACTAATATACCAATGACCGAGGATACAATGTCTTAAAAAAAGGTTTCCCTATGAAATTCATAGTAGAAGAGTCCAGTTTTCTACTGTTGCTTTTGCCTCTTGCTATGGGAAAATGAGGAGAGTCTCTTGCGCACATTACACTGGGAATAAATACAGTGATATGGTTGGTTGCCATGGAACCAGGGGCCTGTTCGGCTTTCTGGGGTGTTACGCATTTCGGGGGGAAGTGTTCATGGGTCCTCATATGGCTTTTTAACTGAGGGGTGTTACAGAGTATTTGTTAAATCTAGCTAACAAAATATATATTGTGTGTTTGATTGGTCCAGACGCTACAGAGCACCCCTAATTATAGCCCTCAAACATCAATACACTAATAAAATAATAATGACAACATCATGGTTTACTTTAGCATGCTCAATGGGTTAAACTGAGGGTTGTAAAAATGCTCCTCTCCCAGGCTGCACCTCACTTCCTCCCTTTGTTGGCTACTTCCTGTTATTCTAGGAATCACAACTGGAACGGTGAATCAAATTCCTAAAGTTTCATTAGTATGTCTGTGATGTTTAAACAAGCATAAACGCACCATACTATCTTTGAAATGCTTATATACATGCAAAAAGCCGGTAGATATGATGACCATTAAGAGCGGTTGTCAGATTCCGACACCAACACAGCTGAGCTTAAAGTGCAAGATGACCTCACTGGGTGTTATTCACTAGTTGCATGGCTTTAGCTTTTGTATGAACAAAAGAACATGAATAAAATTGGTCTAATTCACAACTAATGTTCTAATGTTAGTGAAGTGCATAAAACACACCTGAACCATCTCTATATAAGGGCTTTCTGCACAAATTTTCCTTTACAGCCTTAATTCACTCTCAGCAATAAGACACATTCTTGTCTGAGAATTTGCACAGCAAGATCTACCAGCTATAGCAAGCGTGCCATCCTCAAAACCATTTCAAACACCTCTCATTAGCCAGCTGTACATATATTTGAGTAGTTATTCAAGGAAAATTCTCATTATTATTATTATATTGAATAAGCTATAAGCTTATAAACTTGCATTAAGTTTCATGGTTAAAGCGAAATAACAAGGGCAATCGCGGGGTTCAATGCACAGGATGTGCAATGTGCATTTTTACACATTGGTATTTAAGGGTTTTACCTTAGATATGCTCAGCGAATGCATCATTTATGCAGATTGGAATACAGTACATTTTAGATACACAAAGCTCATGTATGAAACGGATGCTCATGTGTGCTTTGTGTGTGTTTGTTCTGAAGCGCGCTCATGGCTGCGGCTGTGCATTTCTTGCATCAAGTGCTTTTATGATGCAAAATTAAATGTAAACTAGGGATGTCCCGAGCCAATCTCAAGGATCAGGGCAGATCAAGTAATTTTTTAACTGACCGGTATCGGCTCTCCTGAGTCCGATCCTTATTTTACGTCAGCTCTCATGCCGGTGTTGTGCAGCAGGAAGCAGTATGCGCCTTTAAGTGGGTTTGCCAACCACCATTGAAAGGAAAAGATGACGCTCAAATGTGAAAACCCAAAGAAGAAATGTGCGTGCATGACGCGTGAGAAAAAGGTCTCGTCTGTTCTAGTGAGTTACAAGTTTGAGCTTCCGTGTTCAGTGTATTTGATGAGCACTTTTGTAACGATCACTCATTCATTTATCATTTACTTCTATCAGCCTTCTGAGACATTGTTGTTATAATGCATTGCTATGGGTTGGCTTTGAGCCAGACTGACTTACAGATGGATTTCGAACACACATGATTCCATTGCTTTCCCTCACTTCATCTTTAATTTTATATTGCAATTACTCGCTTATACATAGTAAAATACAAAGTTTTTAATTCGGTAAGTCCCCCCTCAATAGTTATAATAGGGCTGCACGGATATCGTTTCATCATCAGCTTTGATAGTGCACTGTGTTGCCATCCACTATAGGTCCTCATCGCGGATGTGCGATGTTTTAGTATAAGGCTACTGAACCGTTATTAAATTTTATCTGAACTGTTTTTTTTTTCTTTCTTTGCTCACTCACAGACACGGTGTCTTCACCGGATGCGACAGCTGTACAGAGATACACATTTTAAATGCATTTAATAGCAGAGCTACTGCACGCGATTTTCAATGCTGGAAATCCATTTATCCTTCATTGAAACTTTCGCACCGTCATGGAGAGCGCAGGTCATGGTTGCTTAGCAACAGCAGACTCCAAGAAAGCGCAAGCTCCCGAGCGCTTTGGAAAGAAACAAGAATGGTCGCACTACTCTGGGCATTTTCCCCGACTCGTTTTTAGGGCGCGCGATGTGAAACGCCCCAAATTCCCGTCTACAGGCTGGACACGAAAAGCGACCCAGGCATCAGTTGAACCCCCCCTGTTGTCAGTACGTCAAAAAGAGAACGACCGGATCATTTTTTTACTCCTGTCGGGGATTTATTTCTTGTCCGCGCCGCATCGCATGTAGTGCAGACAGCATCACTGATTATAATGGGTTCATAATATTTTGTTTGCATCCTGCCCGCGCCGCTCGCGTCCCGTTGTGGACAACCCGGGGTGAGATTCAACGCAGAATCCACGTGAACCCTAATTTCTGTTGCCCCTTCTGCGATCTATTTGGTGTGCCTGAAAATACTGTGCTCTGGCAATTTCCTTGTAAAAGGTATTCTGCTTATGGCTTAGGTGAGGGAAAACAAATTGAGAAAGAACATGGTTGTACCATTATATGGTTTACGCCGTTTTAAAATGTTCCTGGAGACCTTTGTTTTATGAATGGTTAATCAAACAACCAACTAAGAAAATCACTTTTGTACCTTTTACAACAGATTTGTATTAGGATTTATTTATACAGTTGACAGCATGTTTTATTTTACATTTGATTATTCAATTTTCTGTACCTGAATACTGTTAGACTTAACTGAAAAATATAAAGCACAGTTTATTTCATTTGTATCTTTGTTCTATATATTGTGCTATTGCTTGTAATTTGTTGTTTTTAGGTTCCGATGCTGATTTACCTCACCTGCAAACTCATCCCATCATTGGATTTTTCCCGTCCATCAACTATTCAAGTCATGTGCATGATTTTTTTTTACATATCCGCAATAGATAGATAGATAGATAGATCTACACACACACAATATACACACACATGCATACTTAAAAACTCCGCTTCTGCACAACTCTGTAATACATTGGGAATGTGGTTTTTAATAGACTTTTAAATATACTGCAACCAAACATTGTGCACCAAACATACATCCACAGGCCATATACATAACCATATCCAAGATATATAGAGATAAGAAAACATTGTCATTACGTCCATGTTATGATTTTTTTTTTTTATCAATAACATGATTTAACTACCCAAGTACGTACGTTTTTGTGGTTTCAGTCCAAATCCTAGCGTTTTTTTTCCATTCATTTGAGAAGAAATGTTTAGTTTTGTTGAAAAACTTTTGAAACTGTTTTCATACATAAATTTCAAGCAACACAATTCCAGCATACACCATGCTTGTGGGCTTGGAGACCCATTTGGTCCCCTTTTCTAAAGTTCCTTGTTTCACTTCCCCTAGTGCTTGGCCGATAAGCTAAAAAAAAAATGCATCAACGAATAATGTGTTTTCATAGCGTTTCGGTCCTTGATCATGGATTGACATGTTTTATAACCTTTTTGTTTTGTAAACAAGCATATAATTTTTTTTATGTTTGACATTTAAACCACTGTATGTTTAAATTAATTCAATTTATGAGACAACTGTTTTTTGGTTTTAAATGTCCAAACACAAATAAAGAAATTAAAGAAATTAAAAAAAAAAAAAAGAGAGCCTGAATTATCGCCACGATCACCCAGCTTGCCTTTTAAAACATAAACGAGAACCGCTGAAAAGGAAATAAACCTCCACACATTCAATGGTTTGTTTTTCTAAAATTTAAACTGTTTTTATTAACTTTGACATGGCCGTTTTCGTATACATCTCTTGTGTGAACTCGAGTGCAGCAGTTAATTTTTGTCCCCCATCTAAAAACAGATGCCGCTCATTAATGCGTTCTTTTGTGTGAATGCCCTAACTCGTGGGCTTAGACTACCACAACATTAAACTACACACACTTACCAGTCCATCAGGCACTGCATCTCGTTTCTCGGTTCTGCCCTTACGCACTCCTTACATTTGATTGTACTATTTTTGCATTTAAATGCAAATGTTTATTTTAAATTCTAATATTAATTTTTTTTATTCACAATCTCCTCAGCACAGGCAGGCACAGCGCCCCAAAACAACACTCATGTTTCCGTGTTGTGTGTCTGTCTGGCGTCCAACTCACATAAAGCACGTGCCTTATCGTGCAACTATATCGAACCATTTTTATAATTATTGAAGTTGGTACTGTCCCCGTAAATAGCGATTAAGCCGTTTTTATCACAGATCAATTTTTATCAATCACACAAAATCACCCAGGCCCAATCACTTCCCCCGCTAAATTACTCTAATTTTTATTAGTTACATTGTATCAAGCACAAAAACGAAAAAAAAGAACGAAAAAACGTACAAAGTTATTGGGTTTTCCACTAATGGTGGTCTTTTTAAAAACACAAAGTAAGTCCTACATGGATTGTAACCATGTGTAGGTGCTATTTATTTATGTTGCTTACTACTGTAGTAATACCTTTTAAGTGGACCATTAAAATATTTGTTTGAAATGTGCAATATTTTTTAAAATGTATATAAAATGTATGACAATACAAACAAGGTATCAAAATCATAAATTTACACTTTAAAACAGAAAATGACTAATCTTCCCCTAAATCATAATGACAGTTTAAAACGGTCACAAACAGCCGTCTTTAAACAAAGGTTCTACTACAAAGACATGTAAAATGCTGCACAATGACAGCATAAATCTGGGAATCTTTTTTTTTCTTTCTAGCGTTTTTTCTTTTTACAGTAACTGTTTGAATAGATTTACTAAGCAAATTTGATAATGGCCACAGCACACTCAGCTGCAATGTGACATTAAAAACAGCACTGTCTCTCACTTAACCACTTATTGGACAAAGCAGCTTGTTACTGGAAAAGCTACACTGTTTTGCGAACAGCTGAGATGCTGTCACGCTACTCACCAATGTTAAGGGAGTAGTGTCGCTACTTTTAGTCAGTCACTCTACAACACTGTTCTTCCGACCGCTGACCATCTGGACACAGGCTGAGTTTAACAGTCAACATCTAACCTTATGTTCCAGCAGCCTATAAAAGGATCCGCGTAAACTGACCATTATTGGCTGCCAGGCCAAATATACCAGACGGGATGTGAAAGAATGCTGTGCCAAGCAGTGTTTCCTTTTCACACGCCTACACTTCCCAGCGGCCTCCAGAAAATAACAGCGTTCTTTAAACATCAATGGCGGAGCTGGAGTACAACAGGGCGGAGCAGAAGGCGGAAAGTCTTGCTTTTCAAATTCGCAACATTATGGGTCAGCAGCAAAGGGCATGGAGAGCAGCTTTAATTACACAGGCTGTCAGGAAAACAGCAAGGTCATCCAAACGGTCTGGAGTTAACAACACGAACAGATGCACACAAACCTTTAAGTGCACATGCACACAAACACGGTGGTTTTCTGGAACAACACAGACATTTTTAAGGCGCTCACACACGGACCTGTAATAAGAAACAAGGATAGCACATGCAGACACAAACGCATGCCACAAAAGAGGCTGTCCGCATGGGAAATATGCTCCGTTGGCTCCCTGTCTGGCTCCTGTCGGCCTCACACTAGCCAAGAAGAGGACAACTGGCAGAAAAAAAATGACCAGATAGATTTACAACACAGAGCCATTTTTCTGTTTTCGAAATGTGGCCTCTTTAAATGTCTTATTTGGATGAGTTAAAGAGTCAATAGTGCAAAAAGATTCACACACACTCTGCTCAGTGAGCTGTGTAGCAGGAAATGAACACTGGGCCGTGCTTCTCTCCTTCGAGCGCTGAGAGACTGACTCTGTGAAGCAATATATATGTCAGGCAAACACACGCTCATGCATAAGACCACCTCAGGGGTCAGTATTTCAGGTGCTACTCGGAGAACATGGTTCAGGCCTGTCTGTGAGAAAACCAAGCAAGTGAATGGAAAAATGAAAACAAGAACAGCTGCACTCTGCGTACTTCCATTCATTTTCTCTTTGATTTACCTCCTAAAACAGAAAAACTACATCCACAGATAGAAAAAGAGGCCCTCCACAGCTGACAAATTATAGTTGGAGAGAGGGAGAGAGAGATATAGATAAAAATGAGATTCATCTGGCCAGCTACATATCCGTTAAGTTGTAACCTTTGATCTGTTCTTGGGTTATCTGTGTCTTAACGGCCGATATGCATGAAGCACACAAAAGCGCACGCTCTCTTGGCTTCAGGGTTTCATCGCTGTGTTCTCAGCTCCAGTCACTTAAACCACAACACCACATCAGAGCTCTTGCCCAGGATCTCACAGATCTACTTGCATGCTCTGGACCATCTACTCTAATTATACACACACATAGCTACACACTAAATGGTGTCAAGTCCTATACATCAGTACTGAATACACTGCATCTCCCATTATCCTACTAATTGCTTTTAGCAATAAACCCCATAATTTATACTGTTTTGCATCGTAAATGGTTGCAAATGTGACAAATTATATAAATTTGTGGCAGTAATTTAAAGGGATAGTTCACCCAAAAAGGAAAAATTCTGTCATTAATTACTCATCCTCGTGTCTTTACAAATCTGTAAGACCTTCGTTCATCTTTGGAACACAAATTAAGATATTTTTGATGTAATCTGAGAGCTTTCTCACCCTGCATAGACAGCAACGCAACTAACACATTCAAGACCCAGAAAGGTAGTAAAGGCATTGTTAAAATAGTCCAAGTGACATCAGTGGATCAACCATAATGTTATGAAGCTACGAGAATACTTCGTGCGCAAAGAAAACAAAAATAACGACTTGATTCAATAATTTCTTCTCTTTCTGTAATATTTTAAGACGCCAACTGTATCTTAAATTGTATTTATTTTTAATGTATTTTTTTTCTTTCGCTTCCTTTTTCACTTCCTTTCTTTCTCTGAATGTATAATGAATGTTTTCTTTTTTCTTAATCTGAATTAATGTATGGTTATATGCTATGTGTATATCTATATATTTATATTATATTACTATATTTACGTTTGTTACTTTCTGTCTGACCTAAGATGAAACAAATTAAAGCAAAAGCAAAATTTCCCTTATCATCAGTGTCCAGATTCAACCGCGTTAACGAGAGCCACGACGAAACGACGGAACAAACAAGTATTTTATCTAGTAGGGGTGGGGAGAAAAAAATGGAATTCTCAAAGGCATCGCGATTCTCTTATCAACGATTCTGAAACATTTCAGAATCGATTCTGTCATGTTTTCTTTCCCCCCGATATGCAACTCATGGCCTTGACGAGTGTGTGCGTTCCCAACTAGAGATGCAACCGAGTGAATTTTCTTGCCGTTCAGATTTCCGATTTTTGTTAGTGTATCTGCCCGATACCAATTTTTTGCCATAATAAAAACAAGAACAAATAAAAAAAAATTTGCACACAGCACACAAATAAAGATAAAGAAGAGCTATGAAAATAATTTTTCACGGTTTTAATCAGTTTTTACTCAGGTTAAGAAATACTAACAGAAAGTTAAAATAATCAATGTAATAACACATCCAGTGTTTATTTTCTACTTGATTACGTTGAGATTTTCTGTAGTCCTCAATGTAAAAAAATACAGATTCATGCTTACATTAAATTTATCAAAACATATTCAGTCCGAGCAGAAAGTGATTTTCTTGTCCTTTTTGTTCTTTAGTAACATGACAGACAGCACAGAATATGGACTGCAGTTTTGAAAGGGGTTCCAATGAATCTGGCTAAAATAAAAGGTGGATTTTTATGTGTATTTTGGTGTAAATGAAATGGGTTTTATGTGCGGTTTTTACAGTTAAAAAACGCATGTTTTCCACTACGTAACATTTATTGTTTCTCCCTCTAAATGCCCCCGCCTTTTCTGACACTCGTTGATTTTTACCAATCTCATCGGCACTGAAAAAGCGAGGTGGTGCCTTTGATTGGCCCAGATATCCAGTGCATTGTGAATTGGCCACAACCTCACGCGTAGAGACTGGAAATGTTCACGCCCTCACCATACTGTTTGATGCCGTGTCCGGCCGGAGCGACGAAACAAAAACATTAAAACCCATTACAAATGAGGCATATGTTGCATCCAGTGGGGACATACGTTTACTGGATTAAGTAATTAACCTTATAGTACTGCTGTCCTTTTTTAACGACGCGTTTGCAATAAACATAAAACCCTGTTTCTGCAATTTGGGGGTACGAAAGAAATACACAACAATTGCTTACTCCACAACTGCCCAAACTCCGTGTTTGAAATCATTCGTGTCAAATCCTTTTAAATGAAGAACGTACTGTCCGTGAATCCAGAACTGCCCGGGCCATTTTAGTTTTTAGTCTAACGTTTACTCTGCCGGATTCAGTTTAACAGGCCTCCATAAAATGCACTCAACACATCTGAATATTTGGGTTGAACTGTTTTTGAACAGTGTTGTAAATACAACTTAATTACTGATTTCTAGTTGTGTCCTCTTTTTGGAAGACCAAACAAAGTAGTTTCGCTTTCACAACGAAAAACAAAGCGGGCTAGCGTGACTCCACCGCTTTGGTTTGCGCGAGGTCCGGGCCTAAGATTGAGCAGAGGGCGGTGGGTGGAGAAACGGCCAAACAGCCGACGGATCCGACGAAGTAGCGGCAAGCACATTGTGACGCCCCCCGGCTTCATACAGCTGTGAAAGCCGATCCCGGCGATCCACAGCACTAAGTTGATGTATTTCCTCAGTGACCAGCACGGATCAGTTCTAGGCATGACGAAGCAGATATTGTCCTCCTTTGGAAGGCCAAACAAAGTTTTTTTGCTTTCACAACGAAGCACACAGCGTCCTCACGACATGGCTGCAGCGTCAAAAAAACTACAGCGAGACTAAAAGTTACACCTTCTTTCTTTGCATGAACATTTGGGCGCGTTACGCAAATCTTCCCACAAGTGACTGAGATACAGTGGGGGAAAAAAGTGTTTAGTCAGCCACCAATTGTTCAAGTTCTCCCCCTTAAAAAGATGAGAGAGGCCTGTAATTTTTCATCATAGGTATACCTCAACTATGAGAGATAAAATGAGAAAAAAAAAATCCAGAAATCACATTGTTAAAAATTTTTTTTTTTAAGAATTTATTTGCAAATTATTGTGGAAAATAAGTATTTGGTCAATAAAAAATTTAATCTCAATACTTTGTTATTTACCCTTTGTTGGCAATGACAGAGGTTAAATGTTTTCTGTAAGTCTTCACAAGGTTTCACACACTGTTGCTGGTATTTTATCCCATTCCTCCATGCAGATCTCCTCAAAGCATTAAGTGTTTTTTGGGGGCTATGTCGCTGGACACGGATTTTCAATCCCTCCAAAGATGGTTTTCTAGGGTTGAGATCGGAAGACCTGTCCAGGCCACTCCGACCTTTGAAATGCTTCTTACGAGCACGCCTTCGTTGCCCTTGCGGTGGTGTTTGGATCATTGTTCAATGCTGCAAAGACCCAGCCACGTTCCGATCTTCAATGCCCTTGCTGATGGAAGGAGTTTTTCACTCAATCTCACGATACATGGCCCCATTCATTATTTCGTTTACACTTATCAGTCGTCCTGGTCCCTTTGCAGAAAAAGCCCCAAAGCATGATGTTTCCACCCCCATGTTTCACAGTAGGTATGGTGTTCTTTGATGCAACTCAGCATTCTTTCTCCTCCAAACACGACAAGTTGAGTTTTTACCATAAAGTTATATTTTGGTTTCATCTGACAATATGACATTCTCTTAATCCTCTTCTGGATCATCCAAATGCGCTCTAGCAAACTTCAGACGGGCCTGGGACACGTCTGGGCTTAAGCCCGGGTGGAACCCACGTCTGGCACGGCAGGATTGGTCCCTTCGGCGCAAGGTGTGTTACTGAATGGTAGCCTTTGTAGCTTGTTGGTCCCATCTCTTCCGCAAGGTCCCCATTCACTAGGTCCCCCCGTTGTGGGTTTGTCTGGGATTTTTGCTCACAGTTTTTTCTTGTGATCATTTTTTGAATACCCCACGGGGTGGAGATTCTTTGCTGGAGCACCCTATCGAGGGAGATTATCAGTGGTCTTGTATGTCTTCCGTTTTCTAATAATTGCTTCCACAGTTGATTTCTTCACACCAAGCAGCTTACCTATTGCAGATTCAGTCTTCCAGGCCTGGTGCAGGTCTACAATTTTGTTTCTGTTGTCCTTTGACAGCTCTTTGGTCTTGGCCATGGTGGAGTTTGGAGTTTGACTGTTTGAGGTTGTGGACAGGTGTTTTAAACTGATAACGAGTTCAAACAGATGCCTATAATACAGGTAACGAGTGGAGGACAGAAAAGCCTCTTAAAGAAGAAGTTACAGGTCCGTGAGAGCCAGAAATCTTGCCTTGTTTGTTTGTTTGTAGGTGACCAAATACTTATTTTTACTGAGGAATTTACCAATTAATTATTTAAAAATCCTACAGTGTGATTTTTCTGGATTTTTTTTTCTCATTTTGGCTCTCATAGTTGAGGTATACCTATGATGAAAAATACAGGCCTCTCTCATTTTTTTAAGTGGGAGAACTTGCACAGTTTGTGGCTGACTAAATACTTTTTTGCCCCACGGAGTGGGGGGCGTGTTTTTAAATGGCCTTGTTGAGGTAGGTGTGGTTGACTCTTAACTTTTTTAAAGAATATCTTTTTGGATTTGAGACTTTAGTCTTTGCGATTTTACAGATCTTCTTTATGCACCAGGACCTTGTAACACTCCAAAGAGAAAGGAAAAATGAAAATCGCATCATATGACCCCTTTAAGAACTTTTATCCATGGACCCAATATACTGGTTACACAACATGCCGTTCTCTTGTTCTCAAACTCTTTAATTTTCCAAAACTGACTGTTTTTTAACTGGATACTCGCCACGACAGGCATTTTTTACATTTTGTTATTATTGACGTTTGATAGGAGCGCAGTTTAGCCCACTCATTTTGTGTATTTTTGGCTCACAAGCTGTTGAGAACCTGGCTCGCCTTGTGGCGCTTCCCTAATAGATTCAGTGGGGCCTCGCGCTTTGGTGTACGTTTGCGAAACCGCGGGAATGACTAAAATAAATGCCATACAAGCAATATTTTTAACCGGAGGAAGAGGCGCGGTGGAGGATAAAGGGGTCCGTCGTAGAGATTAGAGCGAGAAATGGGCGGCTGAAATTTTATTGCCTTGTGCCGCGGTAACCGAAAACCTGATCGCCTCATAATCTGAAAGAAGTGAACTGGACCGATCTATCACCGATCCGTTCCGTATCATGGAGAAATCAGTCTATTTCCGATCCCTGGGGGCCGTATCGCTCGGTGCATCTCTAGCGTTCCACCGCGCCGTTTATTAATCCGGTAATTTTACTTTAGATATGCCTGTTTCCATTTATGGCAGTTTGGAAAGTGCGTACGCCTAAAGATGCACGAAAACACGTACGACAGACTTTCATGTTTTGCTTTGGTGTTTGATTGCCTGAAGCTAATGCGCTGTGGTTGTAATGCACTGTCTCTCCGAATTACGTTTTATACTAAAATTGATGTACACAGTCAGTTATGTTTCCAGAACAGTACAACAACAAAGGATCGATCTTGTGGCATTAGTGTGATCGTGTGAATGCAGCCTGTTTAAAGCTGCCCGATGTCCCCTGTGTCTCATCAGTAATTATCAAACATGCAATAATGCCCGAGAAAAAAGAAAAACCCATAACTGTCAGTGGCGTAAACTTTCGGTACTTACTTCAAGAACCTGATTTTTAAATAAGTAATTTTAAAAAGTAGCCTGCTTATATAATTAATTTTTTTTTTAATTAAGTAAAAAACAAAAAAAAAAATTTTGGGCAAAAATAAGTTTGATATAAAATTTTTATTATGAAACTGTCTCCCTGTGCAGTCCAATATTGAAAATATTGAGAATGTGACTCATCGTAATATTGAGTTGAATCGAATCATTGACATGATAATCGTAATTGAATTGTATCGTTAAACCAGTGTAGATTCACACCCCTATTTTTAAGATGACAGTACTGGCTTACAGAGATTCCAACTATAAACAAAAAGCATAGAAACTGCAATTTTTGTTAAAATGTAAAGTTGTAAAGATGTATTTGCAAAGCAGAATTATTTAGGAAAAAATGTAGATCAAGAATCGTTCTGGAATCGGATTGTGACTCCCAGAATCGGAATCGGATCGTGAAGTGCCTAAAAAAGTTTTTCCCCCCATTTACATTTTTTTTATAGCGCTTCGTGTACTTTGTTTGTGCAATCATAAAAAACAATCATGTTGTGG
This sequence comes from Sinocyclocheilus anophthalmus, assembly GCA_018155175.1. Classification (NCBI taxonomy): domain Eukaryota; kingdom Metazoa; phylum Chordata; class Actinopteri; order Cypriniformes; family Cyprinidae; genus Sinocyclocheilus; species Sinocyclocheilus anophthalmus. Next base: position 28,103 of record JADLZN010010186.1, on the reverse strand, counting down.
GTCCCTCTCCTCATCCATCACCGTGTGCAGCATCCACCTACTGATGGTGCCATGGCAGCCACAGTACAATGGCGCCAGTTCGCTCACCACACACCAGCTACAGGTGGAGAGGAGAAAGAGTGATAGAGCCAAATAAGTTGGTAATTGGAAATTATTATCAGGTGCCATGATTGTCAAAGTGGCCAGTGACAAATTTGGCCAGGAACCCCCGGGTCAACACCCTAACTCTTAGAGAAGTGCCATGGGATTTTTTGGTTTTTTTTAATGGTGAACTAGAGAGTTCCCAGTACCTCGGTTTTTTTAATTCTCAATCAGAAGACATTCATCTTTCGCAAACAAGCACAGGGCCAATTACATGTTATACGCCCGAAGGCACCACTCAGCTCCCCTGCCATCAGCATCATGGAACACACTCAAAGACTGACACGGAAGAGAAGAAAAAAATTGTCGAATAAAGTCATTTTTGTTTTCTTCTTGCACAAAAAGTATACTCGTAGCTTCATAAAATTACAGTTGAACCACTGATGTCACATGGACTATTTTAAAGGCACAATATGTAAGTTTTCGCCACTAGAGGTCGCATTTTCAAATCAAAGGCGAAGCTAGATGAAGCTATGAAGGAGGATGTTCACGGTTTAGGGGGAAAAAACAATGTTTTTTTTGTTTTTTTTTACCAAGTTGTCAAATTTTGGCCTCATTACGGTTTTTTCTGTTTGAAAACATCTCTTAAGCTCACCAAGATGGCATTTATTTGACAAAAAAAAAAACACAGTAAATCCAGAATATTTTAATTTACAATAGCATTTTTATTTTAATGTATTTTAAAGTGCCATTTATTCTTTTGATGGCTAATCTGAATTTTCAGCAGCCATCACTCTAGTCTCCAATTACACATGATCCTTTACAAATTATGCTGATTTGGTGCTCAACTTATGCAAAATTATAAATGTCTTAACTGGCGTGTTTGATCAATTTAATACATCCTTGCTGCATAAAACAAAATATTTATTTTGAATGACAATGTATATAGCGCAATTCTGTTCATTTGGTTCCTAAATTCCTAAGTCAGTCATTCTTGGGTCTTTTTTTTTTTTCATTTCGGACCATGAAGTGCTTGTCAACATGTGGACACAGAAAAATTTGCTTTTTTGCTTCTTTTCTGATCTAGCTGCACAGTAGCCAAGGTCAAACCATCCCTCAACATGAGCATCTCTGGAGTCCAGAATATCTGTTATTTTACTGCGATTACACAGAACAGGAGGAAATGTGATCTTGAAAGCAGCCATCTGAACACCTGTAGAAAAGATTTGGTCCAATCACACACTGATTCCTTGTGACAGTACACATTTCATGTCTATATCAGAGCTCAATCACAGCAGAAAAATAACAGAGGACTACAACTGGCAAGTCTGAATTTAAAGTTGGATTTTTGAAACTATAGCTATTACACTGAAGAAGGGACAGGTCCCAATGTGGTCAAAATATCACATAACACTGGCCTCTTTTGACTAGTGCTAATATGTCACTCCCAGCAACACCCTACTGTGATAAAGACTTCTGCATACCTACGAAAATAAAGGTTTTGTTGCAACCGTGTATAAATATGTTCAGACCCTTTTTACATTCCAGCAACCACACCAGATTTTCAGATCCGTATGCATTCTGCTCGTCAACATCGACAGATATCTTTATCTTTTGAAAATAGAGATATAAAAATAAAATACAAATAAATGAAATTCCTTGTCCTTCTGCTTTTCTCCCTCTCCTTTCTCCTGCATTTGGTAAAATGAAATGGAAATTTTCATTCTGATGTAACTGGAAACAGGGAGCTATTCCAGTGGCAACAAATCCTTGTGTTACAGTTCTGTATCCCTGTGGCAGTAGAGAGAGAGAGAAAGAGATGGAAAAGAGGAGGATAAATGGCTGGAAATCGATAAAGTGCTCCCAAAGCGCATGCTGCTGCCGCTACTAACGTTCCTCTCTCCCTCCCTCCCTTTCGTTCTGTCCTCTGCTCCCAGATGCTCTACATTCTTGATATCAGAATGGAACAATTTACTGTTAGCCGAGAAGAAATTTAATATGGCCATTCCTGTCATATCCCTCATTGCAGCCATATTCAGCCGGTGCTCTGCTGAAGCCATAAGAGAGACTCAGCACCTGAACGATAAACAATATGGAGCCCAATATGGATCTCATTATGCGCAATAGCATCATTACACCATACACTTGTTTCTGAACAGGGCTTATGGAAATAAGCGTATCCCCACACACACTAATCAAAAAACAATTCCAGTTTCAAGTAGAATACCTGCACAGATAGCTTCATGCATAAAACCTGTCACACACCAATTCATCTTCATTAGAGGAGGCTTATCTGCTAAAGAACTTCTGTCCTAAAAATTTCCCACGTGTCCCTTTTTGTCTCTCTCGAGCCTATATGGCACTCTTCTCTTTTTAGTGACGCCTTCAGGAGAGTTATCATAATTGGACGAGGCCAGCCCAGAATAACACCGTAAAAATTCATATGGCTCATAAAAACCTGGTAGGGGGCTATGATGCCCCAATCAAAAGGGCAGATTCAAAGTGATCAGGCTAACAGACTGTAGGGAAGGCAGGTGGGAGTGGAGCTCTGAGGACCAAACCACTCACTGAATGAGCTTTCCTTTCACCGCAGCTGAACTGAGTGAGAAAACAAGACCACTACCCCTGCGAACAACCCCCCATGTTCGAAAATAAAATAAATGACCATTTATATAAAAATAATATAATAAAAAGATACGAAATATAAATGTGATAAAAATGGATCAGAGGGAATGCAAACAAGTGCGAAATTTAGCTAAATAGAATACCACCCTAATTATTTTAACGTATTCATTCATTTTAACATGCTGGCTGTTTTGTTTGAAAATATTTCAAAATAATATATTGGAAATAAATAAAATGGATATAAATCATACAAAAGTAAAAAATTACTAACAAATTACAAAACATTTACATTATTTAAAAATCAATGTTTATATTGTTTTGTACATACTTCAAATATATAATACAATTGAATATAAATACAATACAATAAAATGTATTAAAAGGAAGAAAATCATAATAAATAATTAAATAATCAAACAAAAAAATATCATGATTCATGACTACGTATAACTGTAGTAGACTGAGTTGAAGTGCACAGGACGACTGAGTTTGCAGTTTATGCAAGAGGAATTACAGTAATTTATCATATGACATCAACACCAGATTCTCGTTCTCTCACATACACATTTAACAGGTAGTGGGTGGGTGGATGGGTCTGTCAGCACAAGGACACCCAAGGGTAGTGAAATCAAATGCCACCAGGAAGCAAAACACCCACACAAAAAAACAGGATACATATGTTGGGGTAAAAGAACAGCATTTTATGTCCATACAGAGGAACGAGACTAGGACAGAACAGACACTGTGTGATGGAGAGTTTCAATGAGAGAGAACCAGAACAGAAAAAAAACAATAAAGATCCAGAGGGGCCAGAAACAAGCTAATAACTTGGTGGCAATCATCCTTGATCAATTTATAGTGGGCTTTGGTGATTAAATCTCAATTTCCTGCCTTATGAATGAAACATTTAAAGTGTGCAAGTATGTGTGTGTGTGTATACACGTGTATGAGAGAGCGAGAGCAAGAGAGCGAGAGAGAGCGAGAGAGAGCGAGAGAGATGGAGAGGTGACGGAGGGATGGAGAAGGTGAGAGAGGAGAGAGGAGAGATGATGAAGAGAGAGGGGGTTTATGTCAGGTGTCCAACAACAGCATAGCAGCCAATAATACATCAAGAGCAGTGGCATAACGTTCCGGGCACCAGAGCCCTTGTGCACATCTTGTATGTAATGGTTCTAATCTATCAGATCCACAGTGGCTTACTGGGCTTTCAAAGTGTTCATTAAAAACTTGTTGGGCAAGACAGGATCATGCACAGCAGACGTAACCTAACCATACCAAATGTCTCCCAGCAACCTTGTGCTCGTCATAGGACGTTATACCCCAACTAGGTATTAGTTTCTAATGGATTACTTCAACTTGGTAATCCCTTCTTGTATAAAGGAAATGAGAGGAGTGAGGGATAACGATAAGGGGCAGAGAAAAAAAAAAAAAGAGAAAAAGTGCAGGTGCGTTGCATCTGAGTTACATTTTAGTAAGGCGGCCGTCAACAAACACCAAAAAACTTCATAGAAAAAAAAAAAAAGTGGGTCGTAGTGATTTTGTTTTTTGAAGGAAATACTATTATCTGCAAGGATTGTGCATTAAAGGAATTTAAAAAGTGACAGAAAAGGACATTTGATAAAATGCTGCTAAGATTTTAATTTCAATTAACAATTGTTTCTTTGAACCATTTAAAGAATTTTAAAAAAGTATCACAGTTCCCAAAAAATATTAAGCAGCACTGATCCAACATTGATTATAATAAGTACCGTGCACAGCTAAATGAGGAACCCCCCTCTAAAAACGGACAATTGCGCAAATGCTTGTACTTAGAAGACATGTTAGGGTTATTTGGAGATGTAATGTTCCAACAAGCCTGCTTGATGAATTACCAAAGAAGAATGCAAAAATTATTCAGCGAAATAAGATTTTCTTATCAAAGTGATAAAATTTTGTGTTGCAAAAATGAGTACACTCTCCTGAAAGTTACTAAAAAAAAAAAAGTGTATTGTATAGGTTTAAGGCTATTTTTGATTAACAGGTAAGCATATTGAACCAAAACTTTTAAAGACAATTAATTTCCTGACAATTAAAAGTGTTAAATAGCCCACTGAATCATACTCAGACTTAATGCTGGCAGGCAGCAGTGGAACCACTTGGGAGAGAACTGCCAGGGGACTTATTTCTTAGCATAAAAGAGGACAATGGTACAAGAGGAATACCAAATTATTGTTTAAAGTGTGAAAATATAGCAGAAGTAGCAACTACATTCAAAAACTATGGACTTGTGATAAGGCTCCTGAAATAATAATCAGGTCTTCACTTTAAGTTTTAATTTAGTGATGAGTGAACTTTTGCTAGAAAAAGAGCAGGAGAAAAAACATTCAAGTGTCTCAGAGCCGGCAAAAGCTACGAAAAGAGTGACACATTAGTGTATGCAGAGGCTAGAAAAGGGAATGTAGTATGCACAGCATGCACGAGAGTCACGGTGAACATGCATGGTTGTTGTCGTGGGACCACATTAGAATTACCTACTGTAGCCAAGCAAACATAAACCTAACGTTAACCTATTCCAAGGTCGCCCATATTTACAAAATAGAGATTCTGGGAATCCATATTCTGTTCAAGAGACCAATCAATCATTTCGGGTCTAACAAGACAACCAAAATGTGTAGGTGTTGCTACAGGAGTACAGAGAGTAAACGGCTTGGGCACAGGGCTGTTCGCGTGAGGGAAATTTCCCTTGCGGGTAAATTTTGATGGGCTACAGATGTGCGGTATGCGGTTTTACCTACGCTACTTACCTGACACCTACCCAGCCCAGACACACACACACCGATTCTGCCTTACCTAAACACCTACATACAGTCCCATAGGCGAATGCTTTTATCCTGTGACAGAGCCGGAATGATCTATTGCCCTACAACCAACCCTACCAGCGCCTGAGAATCTCACCCCTTCCAGAGACTTTGTGCTATTGCAGATTTTGTCCAATTACACGCCATTCGATGTGATCTATAAACGGTTTTGAACAGTGGGGCCATGGGGTAAGGTGACATGTCAAGTGACAGTCACTCTTCTGCGACTGTGAATACCAATGTCATACCTTTGTCATGAACGTTTACATCAAATTTATGTCCTTACCACGAAGCGGTCGGACTGGCCAAGGTCAAAAGGACGCTTGAGCAGGGACGGAGTAAGACAAAAAAACAGATAACATAATAGATACATACATATAATATACCATAGTATATTAATTTATATATATATAATGTGTGTGTGTATGTTACGATGTAACTAACGAGGTCATATTCAGAAGAAAATGAAACCGAAACCAAATAGTGTTGAAACAGGAAGTGAAGTAAACAGAGGAGAATGACAAAATAACGGTCCACTTAGCAGAACATAAACCTGACAATAGATCGTTAGGCTATCGTTAGCCTATATGTATAACAGTAAGCCTAGTTGTAATCTGATCTTCTAATCTGACTAGACAAGAGACTTTCTAATGATATTAACACCTGCACACGTTCTAGACGGGCTGTCAGTCAGTGCAATTACAGTGATGCGCCACAAGGTGGAGGAAAGGGACTGTCATTCAACTACACGTTCAAAACCGCTGATTCATTCATTCAAAGAGACTATTGAAACAAGCTGTTGAAATCATTTTAACTTTGAGCGCCACTTCAGAAGGCTCAGCTGCCAGCTAAGGCGTCGAGGTAAGACAGAAGATTTCGCTTTACTTGGGACAATGACAACATATGTTCACAAAATATATTCTGGACTCGGCCTGGAGGACAGATGCAAGTAATCTCACGCTCAGTCGATCTCGCTCTCATTCACTGTCCGTTTAGGCTTGTTAAGTGCAAATCTACAAATCAGCATGGTACACATTATGTTATCATTACTAACTTGTTTAATATTCAGTCCACATGCATGAAGTGTAAAACGAGAAGGGCATAACCGTACGAAAAAAGAAAACACGGAAAAATCACGGTTACTGTGGTGGTCTGCTCGTCAATAGCGCGGTATTGCGGTTATCGCGACAGCCCTAGTGCTTGGTACCCAAAGTGACGTTCAGTGGTAGTAAAGCTTTTATATAGGGATGTATGAGTGCTGAAGGTGTGAGCGAGTTGTGCTTTATCAACGCTGTCATTAATTCACACACTACTGTGTGATGTAATACAAAAACTTGAAACAGATGCTACCCTCCCCTCATTCCCTGCATTATTGGGCATTTTTTCAGCATAACAATGAATATATTAATTCTCCCAAGGTGAAAATCCTTCAGTGGACATGTATTTCACTCAATCTTAACACTCTTGAGAAGCTGTGGGGGATTCTGTAGAGACCAGCTGAGCAACACTCCCCATTAAAGACCAGAGCATTTAAGGAGGTCGTCCTCCAGGAGTTAAACAGGACAGATGTGAAAATGTGTCATGAACTTGTACACTCAGTGCCAAGAAGGGTCAGAGCAGTATACTTTAAGTGCTTACGAAGTGACATACTAAGTACTAGAATATTATACATTTTCTGAATTAAATCTAGGGTGTACTCATTTCTGCAATCCTTCATTTAAACAAAATTGGCTAATTTACTTAACTTACAGAAAATAGTCATATTTTGTTGTTTTTATTAAGTATACGTTTAATATGTTTCAATTTTGCCATCTTTCCATGAATTATATTAGTGATCATTAAGAAAATACATCTTTTATATTTATTCAGAGGGGGTGTACTCATTTATGCTGTGCACTGTAAATGTTTTTTGTGCACCAAAATTCAGATTTGATCACAGGAATAAATTACATTTTAAAATATATTCAAATAGAAAACAGTTATTTTCAATTATAATATTTCACAATATTAGCATTTTTACTGTATTTTTGATCAAATAAATGCAATCTTGATAAGCATAAGAGGTTTCTTTTAAAAATTATTAGATTGAAATCATAGATGCGTTAAGGGAAGACGCAATTTTACACTTGTTAATCATAAGCTGTCATTTGGCCATACTTGGCTGGTCAAACTAGAAGACCCTAACTGCCGTACAATGAGGTATGAGGTGTAAGATGAGGTACCTATCTCACTGCCGGTTCTGGTGGAGAGGGCCGGCATGGTGACTGGCAAATCTGCTTCCTTTCAACTTCACAACGTTACCAAAAAAATCCAGCAGCGTTGGGGCTGGCCGACTCGACCCCAGGAAGAGTCTGCAAATCCTTGGTTATGTCATTGGCAAATCTATAAAAGACAATAAAAGACATTTAGGCTATTAGTTGATAAAAAAAAAAGATTAGGATATATTAAAATACAGAGGTTTAATTTAAGAATGCATGTACAAATAAAAGGTTTAAACAGGACAAGCCCTTCAAACTGAGCTTACGCTGTAATATCTAATGATTTCAAAGATGGAAGATGTGAGGCAATGAGGGGAACAGCAAGAGGAACAGCGAGACACAGGAAGTAGTAGGAAGGACAGAGATAATTAGCCGCAAATGTTACCGCAAATCAATTATCTCCAATTTACGCTTTTTCGATTTGTGATCGCCGCAACTGCAAAAGAGAGTCTAGGGCCCTGTGCCTGCCCTGATCCGTGCCGTGGCACCGAAAGCACCTGAAACCTTTATATCACCCCAAAGACCTGTAACCAGTGGCCCGAAAGAACAAATGAAAAACTGGGAGATGGAAAGAGGAAGGTGGGGGCAACCATACTTGCTCTGCCTCTATATAGATCACGCAGTATCAGGTTTGTGGAACAAGAAACCGTATGGAGAGCAGAGAATATAAAAAAAAATTAAAATAAATCATAAATAAATAAAAAAACACCTGATCGCAGTGATCCCTCTCTAGTGCTGGAGATTCAATCATATGCTGCTACGCGATAATCATAAAGAGCACTGCTGCCATCTAGTGGTGACATTGCAGCTAATTACAGTTTACAAAGTGCAGCCATCAGGTGGATCTGCAATTTGAACCAAAAAGGACAGAAGAGGAGAATTGAGCATAGAGACTTGTTTAAGAGGTAAAGTGATTTTACACACTTATATAAAAAAAACACAGACATGCTCTCCAGATAACTGGCAAGAACACTGTAGAGATCAGATGCTACACACATCGCAAGCCCCCGCAAGATCAGAGACAGTTCAGAGACAATACACAAAAAAACAAAAACTTGGTCAGTTTGATACATTTCCCTCTCTATAGTTTGTTACATTATCCTTCACTCTCTATTTCCTCTGCAGACCCTTCTCTGTCGATCTTTCTGTCTCCCTGTACTCTTGTAACTCCTGCCTGCGACTGGCTCACGGCAGTCGTGCGTATCAACCGCCATGGAGGTGGTATGTGTGCCACATGCTGTTTTAAGAGCACACGCGCCTCGCTATTCCAATGTGCACAAGTGTGTTTATATGTCTGTAAACTTCATACAGTGAAAAAAGAAAAGAAAAAAAAAACCTTTAGTCTTCCAGTCAATAAACACTTGGACTAATATTAATGCCGTGCTGCTTCTGACAGAATGAGCAAACCACTAACACACTTTTGCACTTAAACACAAGTCAAGGGCTAGGTGAGGATGAGGGGACTTATCACAAAGTAGGAACTACATCAAACTATTAAGTTCAATATATATTAACAATATTTTTATTTTAAAGAATTTTTCCAAGTTCAATACAAGTTAACCTGTACCAATAGCAATTGCCACAATGAAAAAATACACACAACTATCAAAAATAAATGAATAATAGTATGGCACTTACACTGGACGTAAATTTCAAAGACTTTAAAGCAGAAATGTGAAAATATGCGAGTATGTGAGTATTATGAGTATGTGTGAGTATTATTTACAGTTTTAGTGTTTATGGCACTGCACTGTCATAGACACAGAAAAGGTTAGCATGCATCTTGTACTATTAAAACCGCACCCCTGCTCTGAGTTACAAGTCTATTTATTTATTTTTTGTGGCAAACAAGATTATGCCAAAAATGCTTTCAATTGAGCTTAACTTGTATTGAACCCAGAGCATTAATGGGGTATATATAGGGCTGGGCGATATAGCTAAAAAAAATTTATCAACGATATAATGTTTCATATCGTTCGGTATCGATAATTACCGTATTGGCCCGAATATAAGACGACCCTGATTATAAGACGACCCCCCTTTTTCCAGATGTACCTTTTGGAAAGGCTTTTTAAAAACCAAATTTTTTTTTCTCAGTAAAACACATTTTGTCTTCAATTATCATATTGCATATTTGTCCCATTTTAATTTTTGTTTTGAAAGTATGGTAAAAAATGGTAAAATGTACCAACAATCACATTTAAAAAAAATATACACTTTTTGATATACCATTTTTAAAAAAAAATTCTGAATTCTGAATTAGGACATTTAGGCTATCCATCGAATAGTAGCCTACCAAAATCTTATTAAAAGTAGAAGTTAAATCTTACTGTAGTCATCAAATCTGGGTACTGTCTTACGTTTTAAAATCACAAAGTGAGTTTGGTCCCATCAGGCTAACGTGACAGTCACGACTCATGCAGCTGTAAGGTTTTCTTTTTCTTTTGTTTTTACTCGCGATCTTTAAAACACGCATCACATTACGTATTTCATAGCACATTAGTTTTATGCGTGTTTGGCGCCACCTATTGTTGTGGGTGAATTATTGACATGTCAAAGTCTAGACCCTGAATATAAGACAACAGTGTTTTTTCAGATGTATTTCCAAGAAAAAACATTGTCTTATATTCGGGACAATACGGTACTGACATTTTTTATAACCTTTTTTAAAAAAAAAGAGCAAAAAGAAATGTTTTTTTAAACTTAACCACTGTATTTTTAAATTAACCAAATTTATTTAGACAAACAACAAAATGTTTTTGTTTAAACAGTCAAACACAATAAAAATTAAACAAATAACTAATTCCTAATGTTTTATAAGCAGATTAAATAGGTTAAACTTTTGGCTTGTTTCCCGAGGCCACAGGAGGGCACAATGAGCAAAATAATGCAGCACATTTAAAATGTTCAACGCAAGGAAGTAATAGTCTATAAAAAAACATGCATTACGTCTAAATTAAATCATATAAATCAAATATTATGTCATAAATTGCATAAACAATTATGAACAAAACAGCATCATGCATTTATGCATTGCATATATAAAAAAAGAGCAGAATCGCCGATCACACAGATTGTATTTGAAAACATATGAGGCGCAGTGAAAAGGAATAAACCTCCACAAATTCGTGACGTGATTTCTAAAAGTTTAAACTGTTTTAACTTTGCATGGCTTTCTATAAATCTCTTGTGCGCGAGTGCATTTGTCCGTCTAAAAAATGCGCTGAATATGCGTCCTGTGTGAATGTCACTTACATCATCATCAACGCATCTCGTGCTCCACTGATGACGCTCCCTGACGCACAAACCCTAACAGTCTGTAATATTGGGCCGTCAAATGCAAATGTTTATTTTAAATTCGACCAATATTCTTTCGTTTTTTATTCACAATCTCCTCATCACAGGCAGGCAAAGCACTCATGTTCGTGTGTGCTGTCTGCGTCACTCATAGCACGTGCCTATATCGTGCACTATCAAATATTTTTTTAATATCGATACCGTTTTATCGCCCAGGCCTAGTTATACATATGGCAAAAGAGAAATTGTCATTTTGCCTTTAAGGCTACTTTTATTACTGGCATGCAGCTGTACAGTTTAAGCCATTCTCCACAGACCACAAGAGAAATGTCAGGACTTTATCAGTCATTAAAAAAAATGAGAGTAATTATTTTAGGTAATTGATATGGGCTCTAATATACTTGAACATCACTGCTTCATAGAGAATGTGAATCACTAAATCAAGGGCACCAGGAGATCATTGAATCATCTGCAGGTGCATTAAGAGTCTTTTAGATCAGTAAATCAAGAGAATTAAAGCATTTATGCTGAGCTGAATGAGCCTCTAAAGCTCTAAAGATGATGTACTGGAAAAATGAATTATGACGAAGGGCTACTGGAAACGTGTGCAACGTCAGTGCTGTAATAAGAGCAGGTAAGGGCTAAATTCAGCTGTGCTGACTCATTGGTTGCATTTTTTACTGCTGAAATGTCATCTGAATGGACCCATATATTGTGTATATTCTGCATTTTGTGGGATGTATATTTAGAACTTAAACCTTGTTTTTTTAATGTTTTTCACACATAACCTTTCTCACGGTTTATCTCATGCTCACACACATCAGGTTTGCTGAAATTAAGGTCATAAAGGCCTAGTAGAACTTTATCCATAAAACACACATACCCGTTTTATATGGAAAACTACAAAACGCTTCCCTGACTTCATACAATGAACCATTGGGAACACAATAAATTGCCACGTTCCAGTAACGCATCATAAGGCACTCTGACTGTGAGTGTGTCTGCTAAAACTATAATAAAATGAAGTCACTTGGATAGGAGCTTATCTGTTGCAATGTTGGGCTCAAGGGGTCAGTAGTTGGCTGGTTGTATTCGGCAGTTATCCCCTGCTGGAAGATCTTACACCATTATGCTGGCAAACAGCATATTTAACTATTGACATATCAAAAGTATGAGCGTATTCTGATCAAACCATTTCTAAGACGTATATAAATGGGGGGGGGGGGGGGGGGGGGGGGGGGGGTCATTAAGTGGATGTTAATCAGTTTTTTTGAGATTTTAACGTGTGAAACAGACTTGTATCTTTGCTTGTCTGCTGGAGTGGGTTCATATGCATGAGGTCGAGGTTTGTCTGGTTAGCATGGCCCTATTAAACATCTTTCTCATCTTTATTATTGGGCATTTTTCTCCATTGCAGGCTTTTTACAATTAGCTGTCTATTCTGAAATACACCTCTTTTAATATTTCATTACAGTAAAAAGTTGCACCTGCTCCTAACAATGTTTTGAGTATGTCAAAAACCCACAGTTTTTACACTCTTCTGGGTGGCTTAATTATAGTTCTCTAAACTACAGTATAATATGAAGCTAAGATAGGAGAAAGTGCATTAACATCAAAAAAACTTAACCCATCAACTGTGTTTCTAAATCTGCTTTCGTTACATTACTTCAGTCGGCACATTGCTGTCTATCAGCTCACAACTCTTACCACCGGACTACTGACAACACACACACACACACCCACGCATACACACCCAATACCTGAACAACAGGAATAACGTGTTTCTACAAGTGTTTTTTTTTCAGTCGTAACAATCTGATAAGAGTAAAAGATAGGGGAAAAAAGAGGCATTAAAAATTAGGGAATCATTTTCAGCACAGCAATGCTGTATAATGCAACATTTCTTATGTTTTTTTTAAAGAAAACATTTATTATTTTTAATGTTAATATTTATATCACAAAATTATAAACTTTTTTTTTTTTTTTTGTGGGGCCAGTGGAGTTTTGTTAGGGGCAGAAAAAATTACTAAAATAAATAATTAAAGATAACCAAAAGCGAAAGAAGAATCCTTAATGTTTGAGTCTTATAAAGCAAAGATATATGCTTACACATTGTAACCACCAGGTGGAGATATACCATAAATCTACATTTACAAATTCATGCACTCAAACATAAAAAGTGTACCACATAGTTAAAGAGAAGTTAACATGCGTTCATTAATGCAAAACCTTTAAAACAAAAAAATCAAAACCTCATTCTAGAAAGCATGTATGAATGTGCTGTTTTGTATCCAAATCATAATCACTTTCAAGTTATTCTATAAACAAACATACTGAAGGTCAATCAAAGTCTAAACAAAGAAATGGTTCAATAGTTTCAGCTAGCTCAAAGTTCATTTCTACCGGGCCTTTTTATGCACATGGTTAGAAGTGTCTGTGTGTGTGTGCGCGCGCGCGTCATCAAAGGTGCATTTGAGATTTGGAGCATTGTAAGAGTCATTAAGGTGATGATTGGGGGTGTTTGTGTGAGAACAACAGCCCCATTCCTTCAATGAGAGTTGGGTTGAGTATTGTGTGTGACCATCTCTATGGGCCCTCAGAGGCTGTGTGGAGTCATTAGGAGATGAATGATTTATTTAGGGCTCTTTTTGGAGGACAGCTTCCAGAGGCACTCTACCACCCCACCACACATCAGCGCTCACTCTATTCATTCATCTGTGGATTGGCACAGACACAACCAGACGGTACACCACATGTGGATGAAAGCTTGAAGCACACACCGTTGTCGAGAAAGTTACAATAACATTAAAAGTGAAGCAGTGACCCACGTGATTGAGCGCATTTGACTTGAGGGAATCAGCTACTTTGGCTGATTACTCCACACTACCTCATCTGAATATCACCACTAGTGGTCGACCGATATATCGCCAAGGCCGATATATCGGGCGATATTTGGCATTTTTCAAATATCGGCATGAGCTGAGAAGTTTTTCTGTTTGGCCGATGCGTTCAGGCCGTGAGAATTGAATCCGGACAGGAGGAGAGTTCGGCTTCACTGAAGACGCGCAATTGTAAACTCATGATTTCAAATTATGCTGCGCTTTATGCATTTGCCCACTGTCATATTCATGTCAATTTCACTGTGTGCTGTATGTAAAATGAATGTCACCTTGGCTTTATTTGAAAAAATATGAATAATGCACACAAACTTCCCAGAATACAGAGTGCCCTGTTGGTTACAGTGTTTACTTCCTTTTTAATTATAGTTTTATTAAATATTTATTTATTTGTGAAAAAAAAATACTTTGTCATCTAAAGTATAAATACGTTTATTTTACAAATTTATTTTTTAATCCATTTTCAAATTTTCAAATTTCTTAAAATTAATGTAAAATAAAAAATTATATCGGCTTTATATCGGCCATCGGCCAACCTGCTTTCCAAGATATCGGCAGTCAAAAAAAAAAAACATATCGGTCGACCACTAATCACCACAAGCATGCTGTGTAATGATTTGGAAAAAGATGGCAAGCCAAGTTCAAACACTGCTGTTGACAGAAGACTTTTTTTGGGGGGGGGGGGGTCAAACATTTGGGGCAAAACCTTTTGACACGTTTTTTTTTTAATGAAATTATAGATTTTTTAAAGGGTCTCATCCACAATTATGGGCAGAATTTACGCAGGTTTCAGGACTACCCGATTTTAGCCCCATTTGGCACGATCGGCCTGGAGTAAGGTGTGTATGGAAATTCTAAACGGGACAATGGGCGGTTCGAAATGCGAGATTCATTTTCCATCTTGTGTAGTGTGTCATAGGGCGACAACCAATGTCACCATCTGTGACGCTTCACGAAGTAAACAGACAAGGCTAGCATGCATAATTTTTTACGTCCTTTACGATGAGTTATGCATATATGGACAGGCTATAGGAGCCGAAAGTGCCTTCGTACTGCTTTCAAAGAAGCCAAAACGACAAGGAGACACAGCATCGGTCTGCTAGGTGGAATTGTACAATGGAGATTACGTGGTATTTTTTTTTTTTTTTTTTTTTTTTTTCTTTTTTTTTTTTTTTTCTTTTTTTTTTTTCTTTTCCTTTTTTTTTTTTTTTCTTTTTTTTTTTTGGCGCTAAGCAATAAGACTCTGAATTTATTATGGTTCCTCGAGGGACGACTGCAACAACAGGTGAAAAAGAAGGTCAAAAAAAAAATTTTACCTCAGGGCTCTTTGAAAGTTAATACTGTCCTCTTCACACAATCCAGATTTGTGTCCACTGTCTGGTTTTCCTTCTTTTTTGGGGCTTTTCGGACAGCAAAACATGCGGTTCAAGCTATTGTTTGTTTCGCTCATGTCACCTGTCTAGTCCAGTCGTATCGATTGCCGCACGCACGTCGTTAAAAGATAGTAATGATGAATAGTCAGGTAGCAACATGTAGTCTGAGGTTTATGTCACGACAAGATTTTTTAGAGTCAAAAATCGCATAATCTGACACTGTCATAACTGACAAAAAAAACTGAAGTTTGAACCAGGCTTTACTTGAAAAAAGTAAAAAAATGAATATCACTTCATCTGTTTATTTTTTATATAATTGGCCATGTACATGCAGTACAAGTAAAGTTTTAAGCGAGTGGACAACTGCTAAAAAATGTTGTGTATCACACATGCTTAAAATCTTCTACTTTTGACCAAAGTAATATTACATCAATTTTTATCTAAACCTCCATCAACAGAGTCATCGTATTTATGTTTGGAGGGCTGCTTTGCAGAGCACACTCTTGAGGTGTAGCCATGTCCACTTATTATAAGCGACAATTAAGCATCTTTGGGCTTGTTGTTTGGGCTTGGCTCATAAAGTTCTTAACTTCAGTTTATGGAGGTAATAAAGTAGGCAGGTGCAGATGGATATTTGGTATGTGGCTTAGCGTATTTCTGAAGTTTATCAAGGGTTTGTTCTTATTTGCTGTGTTTGTTTCTAGCAAATCTGTATCTGGCAAAACGGAGTCAAAACATACCTCAGTTTTACATGAATAAATCTTTTTTTGTTTTTAAATCACAAACAATCACAGGTCAATGTGTCTTATAACAGTAAGACACTGACATGCTGCAAACACAAGGCAGGACATCATTTTGATGGCAGAAACACAGATGGTTGCGACATGTGTGGACGAAACACAAGGGAATAGCAGGACGGATGGAATTGGTGGATTTCTACAGCTGTTTTGTGACTAACAGAGCTGCCACACAACTTTTGGACCTTTTATTACTATTCTGCTCACACTTATTGACTATTCAGAAGGAGAGTGTACATGTCATGCAATTAGTAAATGAAACATGACGTTTGGGATTTCTCTCTTTAACCTCAAGTTAATACTGTGAGCTCAACAGTCATTTCCCATCACACACACACTAGAGCCCTCAGGCTAATCCACATGCCAAGCCTCTTAGCATGAAAACAAACAATGGCAGCAGGCCGTGCGAAGCGCTTTCTCAGGACAAATGCAAGACCCACTCTCTGATCGATGAGATGATCCACACTGTAACCGATTTTTGTAATTTGTAATATGTACAGTAAGATACTGTAAAATGTGTATATAAAGGATTATGTGTAAACCCGCAAGGATTATGGACAAAATACGTCCTACTGTAAATAAATTTAAAATAATTTACAGTAGCTGAACTTGCTCCGCGAAAACTGCACCATATGGCAGGTAGGTTCTTTTATTGACTGTTGGTGAAGTGTCTCGGTTAAAAGGAGCAAAAGAAGGAATATTGCATACCGTTACACCGAGGCCTCGACAAAGGTACGGTACATTATTTCTGTTTATGCAAAACTGCGATATTTTAAGGGTTTTCACTTTTAACAGTCAAACTAACATTATTCATTGTTTCATGTTGGGAAGTGGAGCCTTTTTTTATTCTGACTGAACGCCGAATGGGAGCCTCGCACAAAGCTGATCCCGCATCTGTGTGAATAATTAGTCACCTATTTAGTCAAATAACCGTGTTAAACCGAGATAACACGTTTGTTACGTTTTTGCTGCCCTTTGAAGGCAGTTAGCTCCTCCTGACGAGTCGTTATTTAACCTTAATCAGCTATTTAACGTTGAAATACTGAGCGATGTCTTGCGTTAGGCAAAAACCACTGTTTCAGTGAAGATTAATAAAGTATTTCTACTACTTCTTTTGTTTTGTTATGATCAGATTTCTAGTCTGGCTGTAGTCTGCAACTCCAGGGTGTATTTCTGGATCATCTTCTTTGTTGAATGCCCTAGGTACCGATGATACCGATCAACTGTAATGTGAATAATTTCAGTTATCCAAATTAACTAACTTATTGACAAAGAGAAGCTATAGTAATTATCTTCTTCTACCTCTTTAAATCGCAAGTAATGGTAGTATTCCTCTGTCAATTGCATTTAAGTCAGAAGTGTGGACCAATGTTGTATGTTCACTTTAGAGACGTTCCCCTGATCTCAGTGGCAGACGTAACGCTTACATATAAACGCGAGCTAACACCCTACTCGAGGAAACGGAGGGTTTAAGAAACACACTGTTCGAACATTCTTTGTAGGGGTGTCCGATTGATCGTTCTAACCGATCAAGCGGCCGAACTCGCTTTGTATGATTGATCCGCCGGTCTCTTTAAAGGCCATCTAAAAAAAAAACATCTAAGTCGATGACGCTGTGTGATCGGTTTTGGGTGTCCCACTCTCTCAATGCACACCCAGATCACGGACTGTTTTAAAGCACCATTTTAATTCATTGTGCCTTTTCTTCTCCCCTGTTTTTGTTTTCCTGACCCTCCACTTCTGACCCACTGAGAATTTTGCTGTCCGATGGTTATGCATTAACTTTGCAATTTTTAGTATTGTATTAGTTTTTAATATTTATCATGGGCATTTAATAATTTTTTGACTTTTAGTCTGAGTTGAATCTCTTTTTTGGCTCATTTCATCCGTAAAAGAAAACCAGCCTAATAATTCTGCACACCTTAATGAGTTTTTCATTTCCATCCCACTGTGCGGGGTATATATATGAGTGTATATTTCATGGACAGTTATATATCCCTTCTAAATGATTAAATACAAAAATAACAGTAGTTATTAAGATTGATGTGATTTGGAATCGGTAAAATGTGCTTTGAAAAAAATGATTCGAATACGAGTGCTGCATAAATATTAGGCCATGTTTTGATTAAGACATTTGGCTCGCGCTGTTACTCAGATGCGCGTTGAATCGGCGAAATCAAAAAAGTGAACAGCGCTAATTCAAATGCGATTATTCATACCGCCGCATAATGATAGCGGGCTCCTGATGGTGGGCGAAACATTCCTTATGGGTGTTAAATAAAAACAAAATCCTTTGACCTGAACTTTTTCCTCGATTTGTCTCCAAACCCCATTCCACATAGCCTACCCGTTTCACAGCACCAATTTTAAAGAGCAGTGTCTTTTCTCTTGCCATTAGGATCCTGTTGGTTCCTTCCTAATTAACAAAATTTAGGAGCACTTCTAATCAATAAGTAATACGAGCCTGAACATGCTTTCAGGGGCATTTTCTTTTACACTTTGTAAATTTTGCCTTTTTCTAATTTTATTAGAATGTAGTCTTGTTTGCCTAGTGATTTTTTCTATCTTTTGATGGGTTTGCAAGGACTATTTCCCATAACCACGACCCCATTCCCCACCAAGAATCGGGCACTCAGAATTGAATGTATTTTTAACTAAAAAACACAAGCAAGTTAACTATAGTGTAAATTAACTAAGAACCAATAAAACTTATGCAAGCAATATCCGAAACCAAAACAATACAGACAGTGTTTCTCAGTTAGGTCCTAACTAGAAATCTACTCAACTGTTAAAATATAACACTGGTTGTCTTTCCTGTATAATGTAAAGGCCCGATGAGGTTTTTTAGGCGGCGGTCCTCTGTAAGACCGTCATGCACGGATCTAATATAGGCTACTGATACACATGGCTCTGTGCTTACTTTTCTTTTTAGGAGCGCTAGCCCTCCTAATTTAAAAACTTTAGGAATATCTTCTGACCAATAATCAAATTCGGATAAAAAATTAGCCTTCCTAATACGATGTGACACTTGACTTACCGGGGCCGTCGTTTTTTTTGTTTACCTTTGTAATGGGCAAATGCAACCAAAGGTATGGGTTCATAATGCTTTCTTGTTAAAAGTCTCTTCTTAAAAAAAGATCTAATAGAAGTAGAATAAGAATAATGTTACAATCCATCCTGAACTATCGTATTATACAAATTAATTGTTCTACTACAAGATGGTCACAGAACACCACAAAGTGGCTTGCACTGTACATTTCTAGATGTTTAATCGCTTCTCTTTATACTGCGTTTTAGAAGTGTACAATATAAAATTTGGAACTACCGAATATGTAGATTTAAATACCGGAAATTATATCTATAAAATGGAACTGCAAACCGCCAGCCAATGGCGGCCAAGTCACTGGGATTTGATCACTGAATCATGCATTTCCTGATTCGTTTGTGACACAGATCTGATTGGGAACAGTCCTCTTATTTGACTGGATACTCATGAATCCCTTTGACTCCCCTAATATCGTTCAAACTGTGCACTTTTCATTGATGATTAAACACCCGCTGTGTTGTACAGTGGCTAGCGTACTTATGCTCATTTTACTGTTAGTTGGACCTATTGTCGTGATGAAAGAGCTAAAATCAGGCAGTAGCCTACTTTGTTATTATTGAACTGGTGCGACATTTAAAACAATATCCCGCTTGCACAAACTCCTTAATATTAGTAAAAGGCCGGTCACATCTCCTATCGCGAATCGAGTGGGCGGAACAGAAATGGAGCGCGAGTGAGGTTCTCAAAGACCATCTAAAGCACTGCAAATGATACGGTCCGGCATCTGGCATCGTGTTATGAAGCGCGAAAAGCCCTGCGGAATATATAGAATATGTTATTAAATACGCCCTCGAATCCCGCAGGTCGAAATTCCCGTCCCTGCTCTGTGTTCTCTGCTAGAACTCCGACTGGAGTCGTTGAATACTCGGCTTGTCGTTATGTTTGTCATGTAAGCTGCAGCCATGCGGGAGGATTTTTTGGTACAACAACACCACACAAAATGCACTACCATGTTTCTTTTCCCCTCATTTTTTTCTAATTGACGGAAATCCGTTGTAGTGACGGAAAACTTGAATCCCTGTATATGCAATATTAGAATGTTTGCTGGAGCGGCACACACACGTTGCGGGAGTGGGCGGTAAATTCAGGGGGAGCGGGCTTAAGAAAACTGTCCCCAAGGCTCTAGGCTGCGCATCAACACACACGCTACCCCGTCTCCACCCCAATCATTAGTGCCGTTTCATTCTTTGACAGAACATATAGGACAATTTTTTAAATATCGCCATAAACAAAATGTATTTCAAATTTAATTCAAGCACTTTCAAAGACCTATGTTTGTTTTCAAGTACTTTTTTTTCCCCAAAAAGGCCTTGAATCCCTATGTCTGAAATCAGTCTTTCAAGAGTGTGGGACCCGTTTGGCACGACATGCAGCGGTACTGTCTCAGTCTCTGTCTGGCGCGGGTGAAAAAATGATAATGCTGAAGGTGAGGCACTTACCTTCATATTTCTTCATTAAATAACTTTTAAAGTAATTTGAAAACCTTGTGTGAGATGTAATTTCGCAAACAGCGTGAGTGAATCACCGTGCGCTCTATTTTTCTCTCTCAAAATACGCAAATGGCTTCAAATCGCCACACCACGTCTGTCTATAAGCGAGCTACATGCTGCACATTTGACACCGGAATTGTCACTTGCACAATCAAGGCAGTCACATCGTCACTAAAGTTTATAAAATTGATTTTTTTTTCTTTTTAATTCTTGCCAGTGTTTAAACCATTCAGCGCTCACGCGCTCTCCTGTCGACCTTGCGCTCATGCACAACTTTCAGTGCACACAAGATCCCGGTTTCACATACTCTTTTTTTGCAGTGCGTGGTATGTGTCATATTTTTTTTTCCGCCCAGTTAAACGATTAAAGCATTCACACTGCACACGTTGTCGGTCCGCAGTGCCTTCAGGAGTCGGTGTGTCTCATGTTTTACAGTTAAACTCTGTGTGTGTTTTTTTGTTTTTGCATCAAATATCAGGACCCCCACTATGGCAGGTGGTCTCTTCTCCATAGACAGAGATTATTTCCAGGAGATTGGCACATATGATGCAGGCATGGACATCTGGGGGGGAGAGAACCTGGAGATCTCCTTCAGGGTCAGTCTCAACACCGATATTATAATATTCAACCACAACTGCAGTCCTTTCCACAATTCCACTTGAGCATATATAGTGCATATAAAGTTACTGACGATTTGTTCATGCTCTGAGAACTAATATTTATCCTTGTTTATCAGATTTGGCAATGCGGGGGGACGCTTGAGATTGTCACATGTTCTCACGTCGGTCACGTGTTCCGTAAGGCGACGCCGTACACGTTCCCCGGTGGAACTGGGCAGATCATCAACAAAAACAACCGACGGCTGGCAGAGGTCTGGATGGATGAGTTCAAGAACTTCTTCTACATCATTTCACCTGGTCAGTCACATTTACATACTACACATCTTCACCATAAACAGATACACAGTGAAGTTTGCAAATACAGAAACACAAACGGTACACACAATTTCAGTTTACATAGAGGAGTACATAACTCAAGTAGTGACATGGTTACTGTAAATACAATATATACACACAAACAATATAGACATACAACATATACATATATAAATATATCATTTACAGTATTTATTATATGATAAACAGTATACATTATATATAATTATAATGTAATATAATACATAATATATCATTGACAATATATAATATGCAATTGATAATACAATATATAATGTACAGTGTAATCATACTTCATGCATAACACATACTTGTTTTAGGTTATGAATTGCATTTTGACTCATTTTGCCCAAACACCACATGCAATACATGTTTGTGGAATCACGCATAGCTCAAGAATATAGTAGGACACAATAATGAGTTTTTGAAATTACGTTTCATTTCCTTATCTTCTCCCAGTCATGTCTCTTTGCCTTTTTCTGTCTTGGTGTCTTTCTGTCTCTGTGTCTGGCTCTTTAATGTGGTGTGTGTGCGTATTATCAGCGCTTGTGGAAACTCGAGCCGTATTGACGTATTGAAGGAGATGTTGGATAATAGATATTAATGTCACTGTCAATAGTGTTCAGTGCAGCTCAGAGCTATCTGTGTGACTGTGCGTATTGTGTTATTCTTTCCCTCCTCTACACAAATGCCTTTGTGTACTCTCTCCTTATTGTTAGGGCTGGAAAGCAAGCGTTTGAACAAAACCCTGACCTTCAGTATCAAACTTCATCCTGTAACTTGTCCTTTAGCATTTGTGCTACAAACATGAATGATACCACAAGTCATGACGCTTGTGGAGGAGAAGTGTTTTATTACATTTCTAAGCGATCAGACTTACAATGTTTTGTCTGGGGAACAATAAAACAGTTACACTGAAGTGCAGCTCTAAACCATATCCAGCACAGTACACAGTTGTTTTCTCTTTTGAAGAAAATAATCTTTACAAAATAGTGAACATTTCAATCTCACAATTTTACTATGTATTTTAGTGGATGAAAAATAACACTGATGAAGTTCAACATGAAACCAAATCTTCAAAGATTCAATAAATATTATGATGCACGTCTTTCACCCTGTTTTATTGTGTTTGATTTATAATATTTTGAATTATGTTTTTACTTTGATATACTTTCAGTTTTCATTTTAATTTTAGATTTAGTAATTTTTGAAATGTCCAGTTTTAGTTTTTTAATTTCTAGTTATCTTTAGTTGTAGTACGCTAGATTTCAAATTAAACTTATTTCAATGTACTCCCATGCAACATTTCAAATTTCATTTAGTTCTTTGCTCCAAGTTCTCAATTATTATTTACAACTTAGTTTATTTCAGCTTTATTTCATTTAACAAAAGTGATTTTAATAGTTTGTTTTAGTTAATAACAATACTTTTTCCACTTTGTCTTTATTATCATTGACAAAATAAAAATAAAAAATCATTAAAATACATAATTGACAGTAATTTTGTTGACAAAATTAATAGTGCCACTTATCAACCACTCCAAACACCGTACAACCCACTTAGTGAAGCCTTAGCAACCTGGAGCACTGCATAGCACAGAACACCTTAGCATCTTAACCACTCACAGCACCCTAGAAAAACAAAATGTTAAAGTTTATTAACCATTTTGCATTCTCGTGTGTGTTTGTTTGTTTCAGGTGTGACGAAAGTGGATTATGGAGAGATCTCATCCAGAACATCCCTGAGACAGAGACTGCAGTGTAAGCCGTTCTCCTGGTACCTAGAAAATGTCTACCCAGACTCCCAGATACCACGCCACTACTACTCGCTGGGAGAGGTCTGTATCTCTCTCTATCTCTCTCTCACACACACATGCGATAGCAAAAAAGGGAAATCACGCTAGGTGTGCTAACCATTTCTGTGTGTGTGGTGTGTGTGTGTTAAAGAAGCGCAGGTGTGAATTAGCGAGGGACACTCTTTTTCTCGGGGTTGACTGTGTCACAGGAATTGATTGTTTGTTTGTTTTTTCGTTCCAGTCACTGTGTTCAGGAAATGAGGGACATTTATTCTCTCCTAGTCTGCTCTCCCTGTCATCGTCTTGTTTCCTGTTCCGTCTCTCACCCTTTCGTTCCATCTGTCCATCGCTGCCTCTCTTTTTCAGACATTCTAATGAATAAAACATGCGTGTCATCTCTGATGTCTGAAACTCGCTCAGAACGGAGTCTGTCTGTTCTCCTTACTGGTTAAGGATCTATCTTCCTTGTGCTGTCTATGGTTCATTCACTTTAGCTCATCTTTGTCTCTCCTTGCCACTGATGGTGACATTGTAAGGTATAAGGTAGGACACAGACAGAATAATTCATGGAGGATAAGACGTCACAACAATATTCCATGTGTAAACACTAAAAAGTTTGGGTTTTATTTAATCAGAAATACAGTACAGTAAAAGCACGAATGTTCTAAAATATTATTACAATTTTAAAAATGTATTCTATTTTAATGTATTTTAAAATTACTCCAGTCTTCAGTGTCACATGATCCTTCAGAACTCATTCTAATATGCTGATTTGGTGCCAAGATAACATTTATCTGTTTGAGAACAAGTGGGCTGGGTAATCTTTTGTAGAAACCGTGTGATTTTTCCAGTTCTTTGATCAATGGAATGTCAAAAAAAATTAATTTGAAATAATTTTTTGTAACATTATAAATGTCTTTACTGTCTCTTTTGATCAATGTAATGCGTCCTTGCTAAATAAAAGTATTCATTTCTTTTAACAAAAAGTCTTACGGAGCCCAAGCTTTTGAACAGTAGTGCATGAAAAGGTTGAAGAGCTAGGACAATAAGATAAAGCAGTAAGTAGTGAGCAGGCTGGGTAAAATCTCAATATTGATATTTTACTCCATGCCTATTTTTGTATCCGACGGAAAATGTATTAGAGCGGTGCTTCCTGTCATTGAATTTACTGAACTAACTCGCTCAACTTCATAGTTTGGGCCCTCTTGTTTATTTTTTTATTTAATATTTTTGCAGAAGAGTTAACCGTGTGAATAAACATTAGCAGAGAGAGAATTATCAACAAATTGAAAATAACCTACTGAATCATAATCAAATCAGATTGAATCAAAATCTGAATCTAAACCAATTGAGAGCTGTTGAATCTGAATTGCAGTCATTTTGAATCTAAATAATTGGAAAGTCTTTGGAAATACCCAACCCTATGAGGAGCCGTGCATTACAATTATTACAATGGAAAAAACTATTGGACTGTTTGCTTTGTAAAACATAACAGGCACGTATTAAATCAGCATTTGTATTTGTATGTGAAGCTGTTAAATGTGTTTGTCATGGTTTAAGCCCTGCTGATCTGACGGTGGTGAAACTAGTGTTTGAATGGATCGGACAGACGGCTCTCTCGCACTGCGACCATCAGGAGGCTCAAGCCAGACTCCTGCGGGAGAACAAGGGAACATAGTCAATATTTCACCGCGGAGAGAAATGATTCAGTACTGCGCTTATATTCACAGCTGAAGTGTTTGGATTACACAAGAGGGAAATCCATATAAATGTTGAACAGCTTGAACATACAGATGCAAAGAATATGCTGAAGTGCATTCAAAAATTTTTTTTAATACAGCATCTTGAACACTGCATAAGCACAAAACTGTGATGATATTAAGAAAACAATAAATAATAAAATATAATAATTATTATTTTTTTAAAACCATAACAATCCATTATGTTTGTGACAAGTTTTCTGAGAGTAGTATTACCACGATCCACTTCAGACAGTACAGTTTTTTTTTCTTTTATTAATGATATATAATTACAGGCAGTTTTATAATACAGCACGATTATTGGGTTGTATTGAAAACAGCAAACACAGATAAATATTAAACGATACATACACATTACTAGCAAAACGTTTATTCATTAACACTTCATTTGACTTGAATTAAGTAAATGAATAAATCAAACTGAAATATACAATAAGTTAAATTTTCACTAGACGATTAAAACATTCAAAAAGTACTAACCCGTGTGTGTATGTATAAGCCTATAAACAGTACAATAAACCCCAAAAGTGCTTATTATTAGCTGAATTTTAATTCCGTTATAAATATGTATTTAAATTGGTACTATAATTCTAAATCAATAATACTACCGTTCATCTAGTTCAATTTCAATACTAGACTAATATAATTATATATATATACTAAATAACTTAATATATATATTTTTATTAATACACCACCTTTATAAATCATATATACACCACACTAAAACGTTTATTTACTATATTTCGTTAGTCTAGTTAATTTTATACACCAACAAACAGTTATTAAATAACATCCATTTTAAATATATTATTTAATATATTTAATAAAAATTTTTTTTTACTCCAAGTGTTTACATTAGTTCCTAATACCGTACTCTAAAATATTCTATAACACATCATAATAAATTATGATGAATTCAAACATAAATCTAATATTTTTTTCCATAACCGAAGTCTCTTTTTCAATAAAAAGCACCTGCAGTGCATCTCACCTCGTCGAGCTGGAAGATCTCCGGATCTCCTTTCTCCAGCGTCTTGAGTTTCTGTTCCAGTGCCATCCATTCTAGCCTAGCTATATATTAGCCTATATAAACTTACCACTGTGACTTCTGTCTCAGTTGCACCGATCAAGCGTTGAAATTAAAAATGTTTACCCAAAATATAGAAATAAATAACCCAATAAACATTAAGAATAACCCAACAAGCAATCCAATATGTTTAATCCATGTATTGTGTGAATTAACTGAATTAATTTGTATTTCCTGCTAGCTACATTTCACATACATAAACAAAATATTCACAAACCCGCTCCGAAGTTCCCATCTGAATCAGCAAACTTGCTGAACTTGCTGAACCCATCTGAACTTGCAAAGACTAAAGTCTCAAAACCAAAGAGACATTCTTTATCAAAGTTAGGACTCTGCCACGCCCCCCTAAAACGCTCGTTCTAACACGCCCCACATATCTACCTCACTATGTGAAATATTTGCATAATGCCGCCCAAATGTGCACGCAAAGAAAGAAAGCATGGTTTCAGTAACCGCAGTTAGTGTTGAAGCAGCATGTCAGGGAGACGCTGTGTGTTTCTAGGCGAAAGCAAAAGCACTTTATTTGGCCTTCCGAAAGTAGATGCATTTAGGAATCTTTAAGATTACTTACAACATTACAGCAATGCATTTTATGGACGACCGTTTCGTGAACCTAGGAGAGGAGGTAATTCTGACTTTGCTATGACAATCTGGCGCTTCTGAATCAGCTACTGTTTTGTTATTAGTTAAGTATTTGCTATTGACTGTTCAAATGCAGAGTTTTTTTGCGCATTGTGTGTGTGTGTGTGTGTGTGTGCACCGTCGTGTGTGTGTGTTTGTGTGAGCGAGAGAGAGAGAATAGAGGGGGGGGGTCACATCACAGTGGAGTCAGCTGTCTTAACCGTGGCTTGTGTACTGCAAACACATATTCATCACTGTGTCTGTCACGAGACTCTGTTCCCCTTTCGGGCTCTGTCTTTACATTTTTTTGAAAGATGAAGCTTGTGATTATGGTAAGGGGCGTTCCATTTCCGACGAGTGCTTGCGGTGTTCGGCCAATCACAATGCACTGGTTCAGCTGGTCAATCAGAGCAGACTGCGCTTGTTGGAAGGAGGGACTCTGTAGAAAACGAAGCATTTGAGAGAGAAGGGGCATAGAGGACCTACAATAATGTAAAGTATTTGAAAAATAATGTGTTTTTTAAACATTAAAGGGTCCTTATAGGCCTGTTCCACTTTTTCAGCTTTAGTTAGTCTGTAATGTTTGTTTGAGCATAAAAAAGATCTGCAAGTTACAAAGCTCAAAGTCCACTTCAAAAGGAGATATTTTATTTATCAGAAATCACTTTTCAAAAACTACAAGAACGACTCGTTTGAACTACAACGCATATTTTCCAGGATTTGTGATATCACAAATACCGACAAATGTGACGAGACCTGGTTGAGCTGCACTAGATAAGGCCACGAGTGTTATCACTATGTCGGAGACACGCTATCTTTCCTCCAAGGCAGACGAACTTTGAGTGTTTATAATCATCCGGGTTTACATCGCGCTCAATTGATTTTATTTGACGCATATTTACAGCTGAACGATCACAGCACACACTGGCCCAGCTACCCTATCACAGCACACACTGGCCCAGCTAAACTATCACAGCACACACTGGCCCAGCTAAACTATCACAGCACACACTGGCCCAGCTAACCGATCACAGCACACACTGGCCCCGCTCCCATCACACACACACTGGCCCAGCTAACCAATCACGCCAACACTGGCCCAGCTAACCAATCACAGATC
>JADLZN010010185.1:0-106102 GCA_018155175.1 Sinocyclocheilus anophthalmus | reverse complement strand
TTGATAGACCTGGTATTGCGAGACTCCTAGTTGAGGCTTCCAAGTAATCTTTTATTTCCTGAAGCAAATTAAAAAAAATATGGCTTGGCAAACGATATGTTCGGACAATGTGTTCTTCTGGCATTCCAAATAAATTAATACATGTGGAAAAAGTCCTCTCCCTTCTACCACACTGTAAGGATCCACCCGCCAGCCCAAAAAAGCAGAGTCCAGCGGCCTGGTCGAAGGTTTAATGTGTATTCGGTCTTTTACTTGCGCTTCTGAATTTATCAATTTTAGTTAATTTTAGTCTAGCTCCGGGTTCATCTGATCCGACTTTCATGGACAGTTTTTCATTAGAAATATTGCTGTGCAAATTGGCCTAATTTAATGATCAAATTGCATTTAGATATTTATTATTCCTGACGGCACTATACTTTCAATTATCCGTTCCCCGTGGGGACCAATGTCTCTTTTAATTCTCACGCTGGCCTTACTTGGGATCTTATTACATCACAAACTCGCCAGTCTGATACTATTCCAGAGGGTGTAGGTATACTAAGTCCCTATTTTGCCTGCCGCCTACTCTGCTGCTTATTACAAAAAGTTAATTCACTTGGTCCTTCCGTACAACTTTGCTACATCGGCGTAAGACAGAAATCAAATGTCCTCCGATGACGTGCCGAGTGCGTCCTATCATTCAAATCCTTCAGTTTGACCTGTCCTGGCCGTGAGATTTCGGTAACAACAGCCTCCCCAACAGTTAACTAGTCATAATGATTTTAGGAGAGGTCGAATATCAATATAACAATTTATTTATCAGTCCGGTTAAATTGTTTATTCCAATTACATATACAATTCAAACGATATCAAATCATACAAACAGCAAATGCTCAAAGACATCTAAGAGTATATGCATACCATGACTTTTAGAAAAAATAATATTGTGAAGGGGGACCCCTTCACACTACGGGCTTTCTGGTACAGCATCGCAATGGTGAGTTTGCCTTTCCCTAAATACTACCGGAACAAGACAAAGACATCTTTCATCAGTTGTGTAAAACATAAAAGAACAGACCTTTTGTTTTGGTAGTTTCTGTATCCCGGTCACCCCGTCTGGAAACCTCTCACAAACCCTAAAAGGGAACACACCTCCTCAGCAGAACACAATTCTACAAAAGTTTTAAATTTTCTCACAATATAAATGACTACTTTGAAATTTAAACCAATTTACCAATCGCACAAAGACCTTTAAAATGACACTAAACATGAAGGGGAAAAACAACAGGTTCGCAAGATGCATGATATGTGGGATATGCATATTCTTGATGAACTTTGGGTGAAACCTTTTGGGGGAAAAGAGGTAGAGGCAGAGAGGGTAGGGGGAGAAGGGGGTCGTAAATGGGCGAGGAGAGAGGCGTGGTTTGCTCTCTTTGAAGATTTCTTCTCCAGATAAGTTTTATTGTTTTATTGCATGGCGTCTGTTTTGTGTGAGTTCCTGAGTATTGGTTTCATGAAGAGTTAATTCCATAAGGAAATAATTTCACTCCTTTCAAAAACAAAACACTCTCTATGTTCTCTGCGGTGCTTCCTCCTAGCAACAACAAATGCAGCCATTTCAAGTGCAAAATAGTTTAAGAAATGTTTTTGGGCATTAAATAATGGCGCAAATACCAGTAATTCAACAGGCGCAAATGTTAGTAAATCGCATTGCGTGATTCATTTAAATACTCTCCTCCAATAAATTTTGCGTCTGAAAGGGAAACTCCTACAAATGCATATTCAGTAAGGTCAAGTGCAAAAATAACTGTCCACGCCTTTTCAGTGCTAATTCTTCACTGTGCGTCTTTAGTAAATCCAGGCAGTACTATTTTAACGTCAAAAGACGGTTTGCGGTGGCGCCAGCTTTTAGTAAAACTGGCCCTTAAAGTGTTAATTCACCCAAAACTGAAACTGTTTTATCGTTTATTACTCATGTTATTCCACATTTCCATTAGTTTTTTTTCTGCTGTACACAAAACATATTTTACTTTTATAGTATGAATAAATACACATTCTTCAAAATCTACTTTTGTGTTCAACAGAAGACAGAAACTCATACCGGTTTGGAACAACTTGAGGGTGAGTAAATGATGACAAAAGTTTCATTTTTGGGTGAACTATCCCTTTGAGAAAAATCACACAAGCACGAGTACTGTGAAGGTGTCTTTAAATAGCTGAGTTAAGGCTGCTTGTGCCTGCTCAAAATTATCTGTATAGCAATGCAGCATTAAACAGAATGTAAAAACACTTTCAGAAGTGCATCTGTGCCATCTTTGTAATGTGAATTCTGCATTAGACTCTAGATCAATCTAGATCAGGTATGAGACCACAGATAACCACAGCCTGCTGATATAGAGTCTAACAGCATGATTATGAGTGTGATATATAGTTTTTACATAACTTAAATCTCATTCTATATGTCACTGACACACTGTCATTACCACCCACTATCATAACAATGTAACATGCAGAAGGAGTTCAAAAATCCCCACGCTTAGATTATTTTACATTTTGAACATTGAGAATCCCAAGCCTGTTTCAGCTGTAATCACACTGTCTGTACTTGCTTTGTTCTGTTTGTTTATTTGTGAATTTGTATTTATATTGTAAACTGACACAATTGCAAGTAACCTAATGTGATAAGAAAGTGATTAATAAAACAATTTCAACCAATTATTTAATTTAATAGAAGTTTTTGCAACTTTAAATGTAATAGAAATAAAGTGTTTTCAAAATATGTGTATGCTGTATATTATTGTTTATTTACATAGCAATACTAATACTAATAATACTTCTACTACTACTACTACTACTAATAATAATACCAGGATGGTTAAAGCAACATTTTGGCCAAATAACCCAACAAATTTGTTATTTTATAACCCAATGCATTGGGTTAAAATAACCCAACATTAGGTAAGTGCTATAGTAACCCACCATTGGGTTATCTGTTGGGTAATTTTTAACCCAACTATTTTAAGTGAGTATGACAAATTGCAGTGTTACATATCATCGAGGCTGAGAATTGAAAAGAACACAACTCTGCAGCCAACAGGTAGCTAAATGCTGTTATTGCTGTTTTCCATGTTTCCATGTTCTATCAGTGGTCGAACCGTGACTTTTTTAACCGGGTATGCTTAGTGCAAAGATTAAGACCCCTTCCCTTCTCTCCTCTCCTCTTCTCATTCGCCAAGGGAGTTCCAAATGCTAATATGAGACAGTAATGCCCTACACCCTTCAAAGAACACACTTCAAGGGCTTTGTCCTTGGAAGGGAGTAGGGCATAGGGATCCTCACTTCCGTTTGGAATTCACCCTATATGTCTCTGCATTGACTGAATTATTTTTTATTTTATTTTATTTGTTGTTGATTTACACATTATACATTTAATACACTGCACAACAGTTAATGTGCTGGTCGTCACCTAATTAGGACCCGAAGTAGATAAATATCACGTGTGCTTTTTAAAACAGTATGCAACAACAGTGGGAAACTCTGTATTTTCATGCAGTGTGCGCATGTCAAGAGTAAATCCGATCAGAAGCTTGTGACATATAAACATACAATCGCTTTATTTAGCGTTCATGTAAACACTATGTTCGGATTCGTCAATCAGAATGAATTCATTCCAATGGAAGCAAAAAGTGTCCATGTAAACGTACCTAATGAGAATGCGCTACAATCCTGATGAGTCATAGCACAGAGAGAGGCGCCAACGCTGCGGAAAAAAAAAAGAAGGAATCCGCTTACCCGGCAGCTTCCGTCACTGACGGAGATTTACAGGAAATTACCGTTGTTTTCAAATAAATAATTTTTACATACTTATTCCCAACACTTTATTACGTTTTAAGTCACATCTCAAATGACAAGGGATCAACTTATAATCATGTTTATATTAATTAGCCCGTGAACTAATTCTCTCAGATGGCCTGGGTATGCGGTGCATTCGCAGCAGAACGCCACTGTGTTATGTCATATTTTTACATGGCTTTTTAAAAATGCCAGGTAGCCGGTGTTTCGTATGCGTTTGGCCAATCAGTGTACACTTACATCACTGGTAGTTCCTGTAGAACTGTTTTAGACCCAACTCTAAAGTAGGAGCTAATTTAGTTACCCCAAATGGAGTTCCTAGAACTAAATGCGTTTCTAGTTTCTGTGGTGCGAACACACCAAAAAGTGGGTACGTCCGCCAGTAGTTCTAGGAACTATGAAAAGGTTCCTCTGGTGCGAAAGCCTCTATAGATTCTGTTTTGTCTGTCACTTCAATTAAACATGAAGTTTTTATGCTTTTTGTTTGTTTGTTTTGTTTTGTATTTTGGCTTATTGTATTGGGGTTTTTAGTTAAATTATGTGCTGAAGAGTGACGGAGAATGTTTTTTGGGACATGGCACAGGCAGCACACAATTTTCAACCTACATCCTATTCAGTAAAAATCAGTGTGGTCCAAAATTGTTAAACTAAAAAAAATAAAATAAATGGACATGAAAGTAACAGGGTTAATGAGTGCCACTGAACGATTTCATTTCACATTGCCAGCTCATCTCTAGTAATTAGTGGTGCAACGGATCACAAAACTCGCGGTTCAGATCATATTACGGATTTTGAGTCACAGAAAGGATCAATTTTTGGATCAGCAACAAATAAATAAATAATAAAAATAATAATTTACTGAATTTACTGAATACCACAGCAAAAACTACTAGCTTAACTAATACAGTTAGTAATTAAACAAGAACAATTACACAAATTACAAGCATCTGAATACAACATAAAACAGTTACAAACAAAGTCAGTATCAGTATTCAGGTGCAGAAATAGAATAATTAAGTGGCTTTTCAAACAATAGTGCTCACTTCACAAGTTAAATACAGATTCATCTTTGTTAAAGCTGTGGTGTTATTTGATTAGCAGACAGAAGCAAGCATTTATTGGTTCCATTTAAGACATAACCGACTTTAGAATACTTGCCAAAATGGGTATTTTAACATAATTTTGTGTGCATGTGAAAGAGGAATCAATTCGCTGTTCACATGGTCGGTCTCTCTCTCTCTGCGTGTGCACGCTTCGGGTGTGTGCGGCAGCAGCTGAGTGCACAGAAAACAGGGCGCGAGTTAAAATTGCTTGAATGTGTAAATTGTCAAGAGAAAAGGTGCAAATGATAAACTTTCACTCTATGATGGTTAAACTTAACAGTTAATCCGTGAATCACATGCGTGCCGAACCGTGGGGCCTGGTCCATACGGATCATGGATCATCTACGATCTGTTGCACCCCTACTAGTAATACCTTCCTATTGGCAGTGTAGATTCAAGCAAAGACCACAAAGGTTTAAATGTCCACATTTGGATATCATGTGATATGACCTCAAAAAAACAATGAATATTAAGTTATTTCTGCAAGTATTTATTTTCATTATAAATTTCATTGTGACTTTTTGTGGGAAGCTAGCTTGTTTTGTTTATGTGGCCAATTCTGTGCTTGTAAATTTTGACTGAATTTGAAAATATCATGTGGTGCGACCGAAAATAATGTGGTGTGACCCTTGAAGAGTGTTTTCCATTATATATATATGTCTCAAATTGGCAGTTTTAGTGCTTTTATATTTAACTGATGGTTTATATACATAAAATACTTTATTTTAGTATAATTTGGAATATATTTTTATTTTTATCTCAATGGGGTATTTTAAAATTGTATTTACAGTGGGGAAAAAAAGTATTTAGTCACCACCAATTGTGCAAGTTCTCCCACTTAAAAAGATGAGAGAGCCCTGTAATTTTCATCATAGGTATACCTCAACTATGAGAGACAAAATGATAAAAAAAATCCAGAAAATCACATTGTAATATTTTTAAAGAATTAATTGGTAAATTCCTCAGTAAAATAAGTATTTGGTCACCTACAAACAAGCAAGATTTCTGGCTCTCACAGACCTGTAACTTCTTCTTTAAGAGGCTCCTCTGTCCTCCACTGGTTACCTGTATTAATGGCTTCTGTTTGAACTCGTTATCAGTATAAAAGGCATCTGTCCACAACCTCAAACAGTCATACTCCAAATTCCACCATGGCCAAGACCAAAGAGCTGTCAAAGGACACCAGAAACAAAATGGTAGACCTGCACCAGGCTGGGAAGACAATCTGCAATAGGTAAGCAGCTTGGTGTGAGGAAATCAACTGTGGGAGCAATTATTAGAAAATGGATGACATACAAGTCCACTGATAATCTCCCTCTCTCTGGGGCTCCACGCAAGATCTCACCCCGTGGGGTCAAAAAGATCACAAGAACTGTGAGCAAAAATCCCAGAACCACACGGGGGACCTTGTGAATGACCTGCAGAGAGCTGGGACCGAAGTAACAAAGGCTACCATCAGTAACGCATTGCGCCGCCAGGGACTCAAATCCTGCAGTGCCAGACGTGTCCCGCTGCTTAAGCCAGTACATGTCCAGGCCCGTCTGAATTTGCTAGAGAGCATTTGGATGATCCCGAAGAGGATTGGGAGAATGTCATATGTCAGATGAAGCCAAAATATAACTTTTTGGTAAAAACTCAACTTTCGTGTTTGGAGGAGAAAGAATGCTGAGCATCCAAAGAACACCATACCTACTGTGGAAAGCATGGGGTGAAACATCATCTTTGGCTTTTTTTTTTTTTTTTTCTGCAAGGGCCAGGACTACTGTTCCTTGTAAACGAAAGAATGAATGGGGCCATGTATCTTGATATTTTGAGTGAAAACCTCCTTCCATCCGCAAGGGCACTGAAGATGAAACGTGGCTGGGTCTTTAAGCATGACAATGATCCCAAACACACCACACGGGCAACGAAGGAGTGGCTTCGTAAGAAGCATTTCAAGGTCTTGGAGTGTCCTAGCCAGTCTCTAGATCTCAACCCCATA
This sequence comes from Sinocyclocheilus anophthalmus, assembly GCA_018155175.1. NCBI lineage: Eukaryota > Metazoa > Chordata > Actinopteri > Cypriniformes > Cyprinidae > Sinocyclocheilus > Sinocyclocheilus anophthalmus. Next base: position 99,187 of record JADLZN010010185.1, on the reverse strand, counting down.
GAAAATCTTTTGAGGGAGTTGAAAATCTGTGTTGCCCACGACAGCCCCAAAACATTACTGCTCTAGAGGAGATCTGCATGGAGGAATTGGCCAAAATACCAGCAACAGTGTGTGGAAAACCTTGTGAAGACTTACAGAAAACGTTTGACCTCTGTCATTGCCACCAAAGGGTATATAACAAAGTATTGAGATGAAATTTTTTATTGACCAAATACTTATTTTTCACCATAATTTGCAAATAATCTTTAAAAATCCTACAATTGATTTTCTGGATTTTTTTTCTCATTATGTCTCTCATAGTTGAGGTATACCTATGATGAAAATTACAGGCCTCTCTCATCTTGTTAAGTGGGAGAACTTGCACAATTGGTGGCTGACTAAATACTTTTTTCCCCCACTGTATATATATTTCAGACGGTTTATGTTTAATCTTTGTATAATTTTCTACAAAAAAAAAACTTTGTACAAAAAAATAGAGCATGTAATTTTAGTTTAGTAATTAGCATTTATTAGTAATTTATTATTTATTTATTTATTAACAATATTTAATCTATTTAACCAGATGCTACTCCACAAAGTAAAAAAAAAAAAAAAAAAAAACACTTCCATAGGTTGCATGTATTCTGACCCTGCAGTCAGCACAAAGTCCAGAAGCATTTTCTACTGTAAGAAAGATGTTCATGCTGTCATCTCAGAACCTGAGACAGCAAGCTCCCGCTACTTTAAATTGACCCTTCAAAAAGACCACCCCTCTAGTTTACACTTTTTGCTATGTCCGACAACCATGGCACTTTCCCGCCACAAGTCATGTTCCGCATGCAGTGAAAAATACATCTCGAGCAAAGCAGACTCTGACATGCTACCGACAACCAGAGCGGTTACGTTTGTATGAAACAAAGTCTCAGATTTCACATTATGTTTTATAACAATAAATAAAATTTTGTGGTTCTTTAACGTGTCGTGACAGATCACTATATAACCTCTTTACTAGTTATAGCATGAAATAAACAAAAATTCAAAGCATGAATTTTATTTCAACCACAAAAAGACGTCAATACACACCCTTTTTCAAGTTCAAGTCCACCGACATTAATCTACTCTCCCATCTGGTTTGTTTGTCGGACATAATGGTGGATTCGGCATTATGATTGGTCAGATCGCCTGTTAATCAAACTCCCAGCGAAGGGTCAATTAAGCAGCCAATTCTGGGCAAAGTTCAGAAATAACTGAGGCTAAAGAAATGCTGTACATTTCACAGGTCTCTTTAAATAGATTTTTAATGATATAAGGTCTTTGTGTCATTTGGAGCAACCGCTCATCATGTGGTGTGACCAATAATAGCAATAGCTGTATTAAATTAAAAATAAAATATCTTATTTCTGTGGCTGGAATATGAATCGCTGGAACAGTATACTTAAATGAATGGCATTTAAAAAATTTTTTTTTCAGTTTTATGCAATTTACAGGAAAAATGAATCTGTTAACTACATTTAAGAAGGTCAAGTCAAGTCACCTTTATTTATATATTGCTTTTAACAATACAGATTGTGTCAACGCAACTGTACAGCATTAATTAGGAAAATAGTGTGTCAATACTGCAAAATGACATAGTAACCGTAAAGTTTATTAAAGGGGTCATATGATGCTATTTTAAAGATCATTATTTTGTGTATTTGGTATAACAGAAAATGTTGACATGCTTTAATGTTCAAAAAAAACATTATTTTTCAATACTGTACATTATTGTAGGTCCTTTATGCCCCGCCTCTCTCAAAAGCATCGTTTTCAACAAAGCCCCCTCCTTTGACAAGCGCAGTCTGCTCTGATTGGCTAGCTGACCCAGTGCATTGTGATTGACCAAACACCACAAGCACGCGTCGGGAATGTAACGCCCCTTACCATAATCGCAGCTTCAGCTTTAAAAGTAAATATCAAGACAGTTAATAATGTCGTTATTTTTACCATCAGTTCAAGCGTGACAGACAGTGATGAGGCAGTACACACGCCGCGGTTAAGACAGCTGACGTGCTATGATTTCTGATTTCTATGCAGTTCACTCTCCTGTGATGTGACCTGTTCCCCTCACACACACACACACAAAATGCATTACTCTGCGCTGCGCAAAACTCTGCATTTGAACAGTCAGTAGCAAATACTTAAACTGATAACAAAAAAAAAACTTACAGTCGCTGATTCAGAAGCGCCAGATTGTCATAGCAAAGTCGGAATTGACCCTTTTTTTTGTTTTTTTTAGAAATAGCCTTTGTGCACAGCCAGCCTTGTACTCTTCTAGGTTCAAAAAACTGTCGTCCATAAAATGTGTTGCACAAATTCGAACATCTGGGTTGTGCTGTTCTGTTGTAAATAAATCTTAACCAATGATTAACCATTACATCTACTTTCGGAAGGCCAAATAAAATGATTTTGCTTTCGCCTAGAAACACACAGAGTCTCCCTGACATGACTGCATCAACACTAACTGCTGTTCCTGAAACCACACCTTCATTCTTTGCATGCATTTGGGCGGCATTATGCTAATATTTCCACATAGTGATGTAGATATGTGGGGGCGTGTTAGAACGAGCCGTTTTAGGTATATATATAAATATGAGATCATTATTTACTAAAACAAAAAAAGAAATGCAAATACTTTGTTTCTAAACACATTCATTACTAAGAATTTTTTTAGGCTATGGTCAATTCATCTAGATGAAAAACACTGAAATAATAAAAAATTTCATAATGTTGTCAGGATTGGACCTGTTTTGTCATGTGTTTCAGTTCCTGTTTTGCCTTATTTGGTCAAGATCCTGTCCTCATTTTGTTTGATTATGTTCCATTGATGTCACCTGTGTTCCCCAATCATCCCCTGTATTTAAGTCTTAGTCTGTTCAGTTTGTGTTTGTCAGGTCTACTCGTTCTCTACGTGTGTTGGCTCAAGCTCCTATTGTGGATTTCCCTGAGTTTCCATTATTAAAGACAGTTCTCGTTTACTCCTGCCTCCTGTGCTTCCTCAACAGCGTAACGTGACAGAAGACCTAACCCAAACAGTAACCTCTGTGTGTCTACCCTCCGTTTTGTTTCCCGTTTTAACCCAGTGTCTTTTTTTTCCGTTGTGTGCCCTTATAGATCCCCTTGTCCGCCCAGAGTTCCTTCTCCTCCTGCTGGAGCAGGGGGATAGATCTCTCGAGGACCATACGAGACTGTTCCATCTGCTAGCAAGCACCACCAGCTACCCAGACGACGTGCTCTGTGCGTTCTACGACGCAACACCGCGTGCAGAGCGCCGTCGTCCGAAGATGGTCCTCCAGCGGATTTCACCACGTTTGTGCAGTGGATTCTGGTGAGAAACGAATCTCCTCTCATCGTCACTCCCGAGGATGCACTCCAGACCGTCAGACGGTGAGAGCGCAGAGTGGAGCTCTGCCCACTGCACTGAGGGTGAGCTGATAATACATCTGGGACTGCTGGACTTAGAAGGGAACCTTATTGACTGGGAAACTGAGCTGGAATCCAATTTGCCCCTCTCCTCTCTCCTCTCCTTCCCGCTGGTCCCTCCAGCCCCTGAGTTGGCTCCCATTTCCCCATACTATGCCAGGAGTGGCTCTGAGTCCCGATGGCAGCCCTGAACCGAGGCTCACGAATGCCCGCTCCTGCCTCCTCCACTGCTGTCATCTGGCAGCCCCTCTTCTCTCCCTCAGCCCACCATCTATACGGTGCGAGATCCGTGGGACTGCCATCCTCCAGCGTCGCCATGGCTGGAGAATCCCTCACCTCCGCCTCCAGCCTCCGAGGCCCGAACTCCGCCTCGGACCGTAGACCCAGCGGCTCCTAGCTCCCTCACCTCCACCATCACCCGTGGATCCACCACCTCCACCAGGCTCCCTCGTCCCTCCGGCTCCGCCTTGGTCGGGTGTTGACCCGCCATCGCCTCTGGACTCCTCTTCTCTGGCTGCACCTCGTCGCTCCGTCCTACCGTCTCCGTTGGGCTCCTTCCTCCCACCAGCTCCACCTTGGTCCTCAGTCGCTCCGCCGCCGCCTCGGTCGCCAGAGCCATCGTCCTCCATCGTCTCCTCCCTGGACTCTTTCTGCCGGCCCCCTCTCGGGTGTCCATCCTTCTCCTGAGCCTCCTCCTTAGTTCCTACCCATCCCCCCTCTGTTGTTCTACGGTGCAAGGACGTACCTTCCGGGAGGGGGCGAAATGTCAGGATTCGACCTGTTTTGCCCCTGTTTCTGTTCCTGTTTTGCCTTATTTGGTCAAGTTCCTGTTTAGTTTGATTATGTTCCATTGATGTCACCTGTGTTCCCCTGATTGCCCTGTGCTTAAAAGTCCTAGTCTGTTCAGTTTGTCAAGTCTACTCGTTCTCTACGTGTGTTGGCCTAAGCTCCTATTGTGGATAATCCCGAGTTTCCTTTATTAAAGACAGTTCTTGTTTACTCGTGCGTCCTGTTCGTCCTCAACAGCGTGATGGGATAGAATGTGAACACAACATTCTTAATGTTTGAAAAATGACAATAGATATAATTTTTTCTATTTTAAAATTGGCCTGTTAAAAATCCTTATGTCAATGACCCTTGTACACATACACATTTTCAGGTTAAACTTCTTAGTTCAAGACTGCATCAAACCCCAAATTCAATAGGGGTTTGAATTTAGCGTAGTAATTCAACTGCAACAATGCCTTACAAAGTATTATGGCCACAGGGAGGCATTATCAAAACTAGCACAGTCCTACCACCTCTCCACCTTTCACTCTGTCCCTCTCCACCCTGATGGAGAGGCAGTTTATCATCTTACCTCTGAGAGACGAGATAAGATTGAGCATGGCCATGCATCTGAATGCACTGAGTACAGTGTTCCAGAGAAGTGCATAAGGGTTAATAGTCCAGGGAGTATACCATGGCAAGTATACCCCCCCCAGGGAGCTGAGGACAAGGCCTAATCTGTATTCAGCCCTGACATTGTCTATATCTGCAATGGAACTCTCCCAATAGACTAGTGCCCTTCACATTTTATTACTTTGTTGATAAAGAAACACAATCACTTGATCCATTGGTTTTCATTGTTAGCAGGGTCAAGACTGATTTGAAACATATATTTACAGTTAGTGGATGGGATAGAGGAGTTGCTTACTCTGTTTGTCTTTGCCCACCTATAGCAATATATTGCCATTTTATACAAGGGGTGGCAAATGTGGGGTAAGAATATAATAAGGGGTGAGAATTAAATTATTATAGTTTATTTCAGAATCAGAATCAGAATCAGAAGAGCTTTATTACCAAGTATGTTTATACACACAAGGAATTTGGCCTTGACGACCGGATCTTCCAGGTAGATAAGTAGAAACATAGTGCAGACCACATTCTAGGTAAAAAAAAAAAAAGGAAAAACATACATATAATAACACAGTAGTGATGTATATAAAACTAATATCATAAAAAAAAAAAAAATTGATATGTACTACATACAGAAATAGAAGTAATAGGAAAAAAATGTATTGTTTAGATAAATGTACAGATATGTTTATTAGTGTGCAGATACGTTATTTATAAAGTGTGCAGTTTAATATAAATATACTAGGTTAGTTGTGATCTTTTGAAAGCTTAATTGTTAAGACTGAGTATAGCCTGTGGGAAAAAACTGTTCTTGTGCCTTGCTGTTCTGGTGGTCAGTGCTCTGTAGCGGCGACCAGAAGGCAACAGTTCGAAGAGAGGGTGGGCTGGGTGTGAGGGGTCCAAGGTGATTTTTTTAGCCATTTTCCTCACTCTGGAGATGTAAAGAAATTGGAGGCTGGGCAGAGGGGCACCAAAAATCCTCTCAGCAGTCCTGACTGTCCGTTGTAGTCTCTTGAGGTCAGATTTGGTAGCTGAGCTGAACCAGACAGTTACTGAAGTGCATAGGATGGATTCAATGATAGCAGAGTAGAATTGTTTAAGCAGCTCCTGTGGCAGGTTGCATTTCCTCAGCTGGCGAAGGAAGTACAACCTCTGCTGGCCTTTTTTGCAATGGAGTCTATGTAAGTGTCCCACTTCAGGTCCTGAGAGATGTTGGTGCCCAGGAACCTGAATGACTCCACGGCAGTCACAGTGCTGTCCATGATGGTGATTGGGGGGAGTGCAGGGGGTTTCTCCTGAAGTCCACGGTCATCTCTACAGTTTTTAGTGTGTTGAGCTCCAGGTTGTTGAGACTTTACCAGACAGCCAGCTGCTCGACCTCCGGTCTGTAAGCAGACTCGTCTCCATCCTTGATGAGGCCGATGACTGTAGTGTCGTCTGCGAACTTCAGGAGCTTGACAGAGGGGTCTTTAGAGGTGCAGTCATTCGTGTAGAGAGAGAAGAGCAGTGGGGAGAGTACACATCCCTGGGGGCGCCAGTGCTGATGGTGATAGTCCCGGATGTGAGTTTGCCCAGCCTCACTAACTGATGCCTGTCTGTCAGGAAGCTGGTGATACACTGACAGATGGAGGTGGGCACAGAGAGCTGTCTGTTTGTCTGAGAGAAGGTCAGGCATGATTGTATTGAAGGCCGAACTGAAGTCCACAAATAAGATCTTTGCATAATTCCCAGGTCTATCGAGATGTTGTAGAATATAATGCAGTCCAATGTTTACTGCATCATCCACAGACCTGTTTGCTCTGTATGCAAACTGAAAGGATCCAGCAAGGGTCCAGTGATATACTTCAGGTAGGCCAGGACCAGTCTCTCAAATTACTTCATGACCACAGACATGAGAGCAACAGGTCTGTAGTCGTTAAGTCCAGTGATTTTGGGCTTCTTTGGGATGGGGATGATGGTGGAGCTTTTGAAGCATGAGGGGACTTCGCACAGTTCCAGTGATCTGTTTAAGATCTGTGTGAAGATGGGGGCCAGAAAGTGCTGAAAGCTCTTTTCTCAGCTTTTCAGAGTAGTTTTTAGCCACTCTGATCTCCTTTGTCAGTCTGTTCCTGGCCTGGTTATACAAGATTTTATCCCCAATTCTGTAAGCATCCTCTTTGGCATGACGAAGTTGTTTGAGTTTCACAGTAAACCACGGTTTATCATTATTAAATGGTAAGAATGTCCTGGTAGGAATGCACATATCTTCACAGAATCTGATATAAGATGTTACAGTCTCTGTGATCTCGTCCAGATCGGTGGCAGCAGCTTCAACGACGCTCCAATCAGTGAGATCAAAACAAGCTTGTAAATCCTGCTCTGCTTCATTATTCCATCTTTTTACAGTCCTTAATACAGGTTAGCTGATTTCATTTTCTGCCTGAGTCGGTATTAATGAACTAAACAGTGATCAAGAGCCCCAAACGCGCGTGGAACAGAGTGATATCATCCTTTATTGCTGGGAACAGTGAATCCACAAAGTGGCTGTCTCTGTGGTACCCGTATGTCGCTTGTATTTTGCAGTTCACGGGAGAGATTTGATTGTTAAAAGTCCCCCCCCCCCCCCCCCCCCCCCCTCCAAGAATTAAAAATAGAGTCTGGGTACCTTTGCTCCATTTCAGTTATTTGTTCGGCCAGCTGTTGCATCACGCTCACGCACGCGTCCGGAGGCACTTACACATTCACAAGAATGAAAGAGGAAAACTCCCGCAGCGAGTAGAACGGTTTACAGTTTATGATGAGTGCCTCTAAATTAGGACAGCATACCTTTTTCAGCGTTGTTACATCTGAACACCAACTTTCGTTGATGTAGAAACACAATCCACCACCTCTGGTTTTCCCCGTTAACTCCGCGACGCGATCCGCTCTGAACAGCTGGTAGCCCGGCATATGAAGCACGTTTTCTGGAATGGCTTCACTCAGCTAGGTTTCAGTGAAGCACAATGCAGCAGATTTTGAAAAGTCCTTGTTGGTGCGGGTGAGAAGAAGTTCATCCGTTTTGTTAGTAAGGGAACGGACATTCGCGAGATGAATGCTTGGGAGCGCAGTCTGAAAGCCGCGCGCGCGGAGCTTCACCAGGGCGCCGGCGCGTTTCCCTCTTCTGCGTCTGCACGCGCGTTTGAACAACACCGCTGTACCTCCGACTAGAATGTCCAACAAAACGTCCGAATAATCAAAAACCGGAAAAATGTTGTCCGGGATGTGCTGCTTAATGTTAAGGAGTTCGTCTCTGGTAAAACTTATAGAAGAATAATGACAAAACACAGAACAAACAAACAAAAACAATAGAAGAATTGCGGAGCTCAGCGTCCTTGCTGCCATTTGCGGCGCCATGCTCATAACAAGTTTCTTAACAAGTTTCTTAAAAGATAACATTATTTGTAGCCAAAATTATTTAAAATCCACAGAATGGAGTCAGAATAGTGCCACCTGGAGGAAATAAAAAAACACACACAACCCCAGTTCCAGAAAAAATTGGATGTTTTGTGAAATGCCACAAAATCAAGAATATGTTAATTGTTATTTCTTTTTTTTTACATTTATTTAATTGACTAAAGCACAAAGAAAAAAAAATTCCGGTAACACTTTCTATGAAGGCCATATTTATAATACATTATAAGGGTATTCTTAAAGGAGTCATATGATGTTGCTAAAAATAACATTATTTTGTGTATTTGGTGTAATGAAATGTGTTTATGCGGTTTAAATAAAAAAAAACATTATTTTCCACATACTGAACACTATTGTTTCTTCTCTATGCCCCGCCTTTCTGAAACGGTTAAATTTTTACAAAGCTCATCGGTCTGAAAAGCGAGGTGTGCTCTGATTGGCCAGCTATCCAGTGCGTTGTGATTGGCCGAATACCTCAAGCGTGTGACGGAAATGTTACCCCTTACCATACTGTGATGCCCTGTCTGGCCAGAGCGACGATTCAAAAACATGAAAACCCATTACAAACGAGGCATTTGTTGCATCCAGGACATAATTATGGATTATAATGACTTATACTGTCTTTTTACGCGTTGTGTTGCATCACGGCGCGTAAACATAAAACCATGTCTGCATTTGTGATCGGAGAAATGACAAACAAGCGCTACTCTACACTGCTCAAAACTCGCGTTTAAATCATCAGTGGCAAATCCTTTAAATGAAAACTTACTTACAGTCTGTGAGTCAGAACAGTCGGCATTGCAGTCTACTCTTCCAGGATCAGGAAACAGTCATCCATAAAATGTGCTGCACACATCTGAATATTTTTGGTTGAACTGTTCTGGAACAGTGTTGTAAATACAACTTAACCACTGATTTCTAGTCGTGTCCTCTTTTGGAAGACCAAACAAAGTAGTTTCGCTTTCACAACGAAACACATGGCGTGCTAGAGTGAGCGGAGGCCGGAAGCCTTGAGTGAGCGTAGGCGTGCGGGCTTGAGAACGGCGTGGCTGGCGGATTCGACGAAGGAGCGGCCGGTGGGTTTGCGGCAACCACATGTGACGACCCCGGGCTGGACTCCGCTTCGTCCACGGTGAAAGCCGATCCGGCGATCCACAGCGCGAAGTTGATGTATTTCCTCAGTGACCAGCACGGATCAGTTCTAGGCATGACGAAGCAGATATTGTCCTTTTTTGGAAGGCCAAACAAAGGAGTTTCGCTTTCACAGCGAAACACACAGCGCCTTCACGACATGGCGGCAGCAACAATACTACAGCGAGAATAAAAGTTATGCCTTCTTTCTTTGCGTGAACATTTGGGCGGCATTATGCAAATCTTTCCACATAGTGATGTAGATATGTGGGGGCGTGTTAGAATGAGCCGTTTTAGGTAGGCGTGGTTGACTCTTAACTTTTATAAAGAATATCTCTTTGGATTGAGACTTTAGTCGTTGCAACTTTACAGGTCTTCTTTTTGCACCAAGAGCTTGTAACAATCCAAAAGAGAAAGGAAAAATTGAAAATCGCATAATATGACCCCTTTAAATTTATAATGATACATAATGCATTATAAAAGACCTTATAATATGTTATATAATCTTATAAATAATCATAACAACAATTATAATACATTATAATGCTTATGCATTTGTGGTTATAACTTTACAGATTGTGATTATTTATAACACAATGAATACCATATTAAACCTACTTTTACATTTATAATAGACTATATATATATATTGACATTGTTTATTTAAGATCTGCAAAGTATCTTACTACATCTTGTAAATGGTTAGGTGTGGAGTGTTATTTGAGAGTTCCCTGTGAGGCTAATATTAATTTAGATGTGAGCTAGTTAATAATTTCAACTAAAAAAAAAATGCAATGTTTATATGTTAGNTTGTGTCTTTGTTTTTGTTGGCCATGTGCTCCACTTGTCCCGCCACATCAATTTCAATAACCACACTTCCTTGTTTAGTCCTCGTTTGTCCGATTGTGTTCAGCTGATCCTCGTGTGCTCTAACCCTTTATAGGGTGCTCATTTCCCTCTTGTCGTTGGTGGTTCGTTGTCTCCTATGTCGTCCGTGTACGCTTTACCTTTGTCTATCTGCATTATCTTGATTGCCATCTTTGTCTTCAGTGCCTCCGTTTGTCGTCTGTGTTCTTATTACCTCTGTCTACAGTCCTTTGGGTGTCTCCATTTCCTTTTGTCATCATTATCTTTGTCAGCATTTTTCTCCTTGTCTCCTCTGTGGTTTTGTGTGTGAATTCTCCGTGCTGTTGCCATTAGTCTTGTTCGAGTGTGTTTGTCAGTCGACTTCGGTTAGTCCAGTTTCCCTCTCGTTGGTCCTAGTTTCCTTGTCTCTGTGTTGTGTCTATAGTCTAGGTACATTCCTAGTGGTTTCATCCTTTTATTGTTAGTCCTGAACCCTTTTTCGATTCCCCCCCCCCTGCCCCCCCCAACCCCCCTTTTATTTTATACTATGTGCCATAGTGAGTAAGTTCCAAGTGTTTATTCTTAGCGGATTTGTTTTATTGTTTTTCTTCAGTTTTCAGCAACGCAGTCCTGCCTTTGTTTCCTATTTTTTTGAGCTCTTATAGTTCCTGACCCTTTTACCCCAAGTTTCAGAGGAGTTATTCTTTTGGTTTGAGAAATTGTCAGTTCTTTTTTTTCCTAAGTACTTATTTTTTATCATTGTTTTTCTTTGTTGTATTTTTCCTTTCCAAATCACCCTTGTTATTTGCTCGGGTTCCCAGTTGATTCTGTCTTCTCTTGATCTCCCTCTGTTGATCTGGTCACTTCGAAGTGTCTGCCCCTGAGTGCGTTCCATGCCCACCCCGGCCTACCTGTGTTCGCCCCTGGTTGCAGATTCTCCTGCACCTACGAGACTGACTACTGCCAATACATACATCAACATGGCTAGCAGTAAGATAGTAAGAAATACTGTGCCTGATCTGACCCCACATATGACACACATGAAATAAACCCCCAAAGCAGGAGACATAGAATGGACAATACAAGCCCAAACACCCCCTGACAAGCAGATCTATCGCAAAGACATATGTACTGCTGCCATGCTGCGCTCCAAAGTAGGGTTAGCCCTGCGATGACCATGTGACAGATGTACTGGTTTTGTGAAGCTGACCTGACACCGGTTATGTTACTTGCCCACCGCGGCACCGACCCCCGCCGTCTTTTTGATTTTTTATAGTAATAAAAATAATTAGGTTCAGTAGCACGAACAGGACACTACATTAAAACTGATATGACGTCTGCCAATAGCCCCCAGCCGTGGCTAAACGACAGCACAGCACATCACAGCATACAGATTCATTTATCACCGATAGAGGAATCGAAGCTGCACACAGAAAAGAGTGCAGAGTGGAGACAGACAAAGATGATGCAAAAGAGTTTTAAGGCGCAGTAATAGAGTGCCCATTTTTTCACAAGTTGGCCGAACGTACTTAATGCCCAAAACCAGTCATACTTTGCGTATTCTCTAGTAGGTCTCGAGTTTAGTATGTCTAAAATCACACCCATTTCTTACCTTGACAAAATCAGCTCTGTTTGCAGCTAGCCAACGCCCCCGTTTAGCTGCATTATTCCTTTTTAAAAATGCTAATTGATTCTGCTCACCCGCCCCTCTCTCTGGAGGCTGATGCGCCTATTTCATACGAGACATTTTACTTTAGCCCATTGGACTTGGATAACTAGCACGTTATTAGTAAAGGCGATTTGCAAAGATTCATAAAGTAACTTTATACCCATTTCTTCTGTAGGTGAGGCTGGTTCACGAATGATTCGTGCGAACATACACACATTTAGGTAGATCGGGGGCCGCATTCCCTTCAAAAACAAAGGTAATCCATTGCGTTTTCAGTGGCTCAGATGTTGGGAGTAAATGACGACTGCTTTGTTCATTATTGCATCCAACAACAGAACACCTCAATTGCTAAGGAGTCATTCTTGTCTACATCTGCTACGGCGTCGGTTGCATGGAAACAATTGGCCGGGAACTGAGACCAGGCCACTTACTAGGGTGCCGCGTCTAAGGTCAAACACCAGTTTCATATCAACAATCGTGACAGGAGGCTGGCAGTCTGTGTGATGTCCCACAGATATGGCCCTTGATAGAGAAAGGCGGAAATTATTTTTTTACAGGAGATAAAACGACATAGCAAAAAGCGCCTGCGTCTTAAAATATTTTGGAATTTTGCAAAAGCCTGTGACTTCTGCCATTTAATCTAAGCGTCGATATGTTCTTTTTTCAAAAATTTGTTTTTTTATGACTTGTCCCACTGAGTTTTATTTAAAATGTATTTTTTGATTTTAAATAAAGATATGACCGTTCCTCCAAGCCTTCTTATTCGTTGCTAATAAGCCAGCTATGTTTCGTATTTATTGGTCAGTGTTTACAATGTTTATGATCTTCAGATTTTGCTCTACTAAACTTTGTTGTAAGCTTTATCTTGCTATTTTTTATCATTAGGCAATATAGCATGGTGCTATTTTATTCGCTTTTGTTTAAAAGTTCTACGTTGTTGTTTGAATTGAATTCAAGCAATTGACGCTGAATTGCAGCTAATTTGAAATTGAAAGTAAAATGCGCACACCACTTTTAAGCTATTTAAAAGTGAAGGAAAACGAGCAAAAGAAGCCGGGCAAAACTCCAAGACTAACAAGCCACAAGCTGCTTGACACTCCGATATTTGCTCTGCTAATTTGAAAGTGAACGGCCCACTTTTACAAGCTACATATTAAAATGCAAGGACGAAAGCCGACCGTAGAAAGGGGGAAAACTCTCCCCCCCACACCCCCCACGGTGGAATACTGCCACGTATACCGGTTTGGTTGGGTCCCCACCCCACATCGATTAACTGGTGCCTGGGAAAATTTACTCACCGTCACAACACTACTCACGAAGGAGACATGCTGAACCACATGGACACTAATTATCTGACTTTACTGTACTTTTAGTGTCATGAGCCCAGACTTTTTATCCAACAGCGGCTTACAAATAAGAACGAGTAATTAAAACAAACGTTAAACTCTAGTACAATACTATATATATATTATTATATATAATATATATACACACCATAATAAGAAAATAAATTAAATAAAATGACAGATGCCCCATACAACAACATTTCAAAACTTTAAAACATTTAATGAAAACAAAAAATAAAAGGCTAAAAACACATTACAAAAAATATTTTTTTACACAAGAACAAAAGGCCTATGATAATAATAATGATTCTAACATAACACTACAAGCCCAAAACCCAAAAACAATACATCTATGTATATGCCCATACAGCCCCACACACTATACTAGCAGACAATATTATATATAAATACATATAAACTATATTATATATTATTTCATTTCCAATTTTGTATGTGTGAAGATACATGCATAATATACCCTCCCCCCCCCCCAATCAAATAAAAACGTAAAACTTATAAAAAGCCCCTATACAGACCATAATAAAAAGACTAATTAAAAGTCAAGACAACATTACTACAATTGTAACTAAAACTAAAATAGATAACTGATACAAATCAAACTACATTAGTTTATCTGTAATCCTAAAAAAATAACACTGAGCCAAACGCACTTGCTAAAATAACAACAACTTACTGACCCTATCATAGTATTACTATCCATGTGTGCCTGGGCTACCACGCCGACAGGCTTAACAATAGTAGCTTATGGCTATGTGAGCCTTGGCTACCAAGCCGACCGGCTTAACAATAGTGGCCTAAGACTATGTGAGCCTTGGCTACCATGCGACCTGGCCACTTAACTCTCAATAAGACGCAGCGACTCATGCTGTAATGGTAATTAAACGGATATATACATTGCAATCCAATAGGGAAAAAAAGGGAAACCCCCCAAGCACCCACCAGGGCAAATATCATTAATTTCCAAGTAATTTTATAAATCGTTGTAATTTATCCACTTCATCAGTTCTAGCTGGAGCGAGCATAACAGCTCGCTACATTCATGTTCGTAGCCAATGTGATGAGATCAGACAATAGTAGCCAGTGCATAGCCCATTTTTACTCTACTCAATGACCCAGCATAAAGTGCTCAGGCGGTACATGGTTGGCTCTGCCCACTGCCCCTCTCTAGGTGCATAGCTGTGTTCACGGTGACCCCATGTGTGCCTTCACTACTGTGTGTGTGTGCACTTGGATGGTTTAAATGCAGAGGACAAATTACCCAAAGAGTATACACCATACTTGGCCTCACATCACTTCACTTTCTTCCTGTTTCTGAACTATACACGTCACATGAACACATTTCTCCGAACTACACTACCCACTATGCATTTCACTCGGCCCAGGACTGACATAACTAGATAGAGCATCTTAATTCTGCGGACCGGCATACGCGCGTCCAACAGTCACTTTAAACATGTGGTATGGCCTAGCATTTGCATAGCCCTTCCTTATATGGTATCAGCCACCCTATATGGGTTCATTGTGAAAGCTTGGAGTGTCTCTTTTAACAAGAATACAGTTCTTTCGGGTTTCTTATAATTCATAAAGCCCCACCAGTAAAATATAGAGCTTTAGAAATGTATTCGTCACACACACGATTTTCCGCCTAGCCATTGCGAACTTTTTTTACGAAGAATGTGTATTTGATATATTTTTTACAATAAAGTCAAGTCATACATCACAAGAAAGCTCTCATTCTCAGGAATTACGATGTAGATTATTTCATTGTGTGACAATCATAGATCGAATTATCTTCAATTGCATTGCGATGGAAAAAAACGGAACTTTTTATTGTGTAACATTTCTACTTCGTAGCCACTGCTTTTTTCTTTTTTTTTTACTTCAGTTACAAATCCGCAAACAGCCACAAATATCTATAAACTCTATATTAACTTTTAGATTAGGATCTCTTCTTTCAAAAAAGACCATATTCACGTTTCTGCATGCTTCCATCGGTGAGCCCCGTGAGATATGCGCCGTGCTCGCCCAGGCTAACGGGAACCCAGCGCTGTCAGGCCGCTCTACACAGTGGCTCTCCAGGGCATGCCAGCGCCGCATTCAGTGCCGTCCTGATGTTATGTAGCCTCTGCGAGCCGAGGTCTGGGCTGCGATATTTGGTCAGTTTACACGTCACTAAGATCAGACCATTTACAGACTCTACGGTGAACTCTGACACCACCGCCGGTCAGCACCCACAGCTGGGCAAGCAGAAGCAGAGGGGTCGCATTCCGACCGGTCAGCCAGTGCATGCTGGCAGAAGACAACGTCCATGCACGCGAGAATTTGAAGCGCGGGTGGACCTTTGAAACGCAACGCCGAGAGTTTGCCCCTAGCGAATGCGTATCGGAGCCTTTCAGTCGATGATCTGATCATATTACCACGGTCTATATACGATGAACAGAACGGTCCATGCGCCGCCCCGTGGAGAGCCTTGGAGCAAGCAGACTGCGACGCCGCCATCTGGCCCCGACACTTTAGCATCGATTCTCTGTAGTTTGACGAGTTGTTTACCGTTGTTATGAGCGTGTTAGCTATACATATACGATGCATACATGACCCTTTCATGCACAGAAAAGTTAAACAAGTAATTATGCTTTCAGCAACTTACACCTAAATATACGTAAAATATAGATGGATATTAACAGTGGTGTGTAGATCGAGACTAAAAGATGTTTGTTTGCACGCTGTGAATGTAGCATGCTAGCCTCGCCCCGCCCGCTAGCGCAGAATCATAGCCCCCAGCTCTGCGACCACGAAGGCGAAGCACAGCCTGGGCATTACAGGATGAGAGAGAGATGCGCGGTGCGCCTCAACTGAATGCTCGAGGGAAGAGATGCGTTGATACAATCTTATCCCAATACAGCATGCCCCCATATAAATGGAAGAATGATATAAAGCTGAGAGGATATGCGAGTCTATTTTAGCGTTAGTTATAGACCATATAAATATGTATAATGGAGACAGTCGTGCGCATCCATGAAATGAATTAAACTGAGTGTACGAAATCAAAATATCGATAAGTGTGGTCCAATCGCTGGACTAGCCATTTTGTATATTACTTCTTAGAAAAACATAAAAATGAAACATATTTCAATTAATAATCAATTAAAGTGCTTTTGGCACAGAGTAAAATAGGATTGTGGGTTTAATGTGTTTTATAAAGCTTGTTTTTGCAAGGGAAACTCACCATGACACATTTCGATGCAGAAATAGACATTTTCACTCGCTTCACAAATAATGTTCTAACTCCTCTTTAGAAGCCGACGTATTGTGCAAAAGATTCTTTTTTTTCTGGTACTTTTTGGCATCTAGTGGCATCAAACAAAGTAAATTGCAGAGAGCTGGGCCTAATATAACCTGAATTACAGAATTTAAAAAAATATATATTGAATTAAAACTCAAAAAGCGCCTATGTTTTTTTTTGTGTTTATAGTAATATTTGAAAAGTATATAATGTTATTTATGAAGAATTCCACTCATATTTTGTAGTTCAAAGGGTTTTATTTACAATGAAACCATTTTTTTAAATTTCCTCCATTGTATGTGTGTAGGGCAAACATTTGAATTTGAGTATGAAAAACTCCAAAAAACGCCCTGAGCTTAATTAAGCAAATAACTTATACTGACAAGAAGTGAAAGCCAATAAAACGTTCCATTGCAACCCCAGCGCCCAGCAGCAGCCCTATGCTTCCACCATTTTGGAGTGAAAGCGACTCGGCAGTCTACTAGCTTCCTGCTGTCGCTATGGCAAATATCAGCTGCCTTGTTTAAAAAAAACGTACATTAAAGCTGAAATACAACCTAAATGATGACGACAATAATGTACAATCACTAGACTAGTGATCATCAAATCCTTTTAACAGTTTATTTTACAGACTTTGTGTCCCAACACCATTGCTTTCTAGAAACCATGTCAGTTTCGGTTGAAGTTATTTTAAGTTCAAGTATTAGCATTATAAACACTGAATTAATACCAACATAAATTAATTTTGCTTTTTTTTTTTTTCGTAACGATAAAGTAAATTACAGAAAATTTGAAAGTTAGACGAATTAACGCTTGCACAAACTTTTTTTGTTGACAGTATTGATCTTATTTTTTTTTTTTTATTAATCGTCTGTTAAAGGAACACTGTAAACAAAAAAACTATGTAAAAAAACAAACAAACAAAAAACACATACAGCCACTGTCTCAAAATGTATTAAATTATTTAATTATGACAGACGCAGCAATGCATCATGTTCTTTAAGATCATCATGTTTGTAGTGTGCTCCAGGGGATTAAAACATAAACTTGCATAAGCTCACTCCAACTTAGTGTCACATCCACATAAATCATTATTATGGTTTCTATGGCTAGAACCCGCAGTTCCTAAAAATAATTAAGAAGACTAAAAACAGTTCAAGTTAGCAGGTGCATAAGATAGCGCTAAGTTACGTCCCACTTCAAAACACACACTATTTTTACACTTTTGTGAATAATTACCTGTCAGGGTCTTTGGGAAAACGATGAAAGGCAAGATTTTTACTGATAGTTTTTTTGCAGTGGATTGCCCAACATTGCGTTCTCTTATTCCACTTTGACTTAATTTCTGTTGTTCAATTACTGCTCTATTTTGTGTATACTTCAGGGTTAAGCACTGTGCTGTTGTCCACTTGGAATTTTCACCTCAAAATGGCGGCCCCCTGTTGCCCCAATCAAAAAGCATCAGAGCTTCGCCTCTTGTGTCTTCATAACTCTTATTTCCCTTCTCCCGCAACACTGTCATTGATATGACTGCAATAAGCGTGTGCTTCTGACGCTGCATGCAGTTGAAATATATCACACACTCTTCACAGCTGATGGAACATCAACATTAGAATTAAATGAACGTGAACATTGAGATTACCCCGGTTGAAATGCATACATAAGCCCCAACACAACCCAATAACATGAATGTATTTGATTGTAACTCTTCATAGTCCATTACTATTGGCCGTGTCCTCAGAGTGAGACTGGCGGCGGCGGTATGGGGGGTTTGCCTCCAGCCCTGCATATAAACACAGCATTGTATAAGCCCTGCTGCTTAATATGACACCCCCCCTTAATATTTAGTTCCTGCAGATGATGCAAACTGCTACACATGACATTAGACTGGCTATACGTTTATGGTGCCCTCATTGTTTTAATTAATTTAGGCCAGACCACGCAATACACAGTGATATGCGATTAAAAGAGCATATTCACTGTTCTTAGATGTCTGAATTTCAGCTCCCGTCATTTTGAATTACGCTGACAAACTGCTACAGCCAAAGCACTAGCTCAATACTATGAAAGTTGAGCCAGCGAGACCGATTGGTACCGATACAGGAGAGAACCAATCTGCTGTGCCATGTGATAATGATGTCATATGTCAGATTGAGTTAGACCTATCTGGACTGCCCACCATTCCTAGAGTGTATGCCATGAGAACTTTGTATTGATTTCACACTGAAAAAACATATCAAATGTGTATCGTACAGAGAGATTAACTGCGGATGCTCAATTTACGTTTTTATCACTGTAATTTATACATTTTTAACTATCCAAAAACTGAATAATTACTAAAGCGTACTAAACAGCATGTCAGTACTTCAATAGTTTGCATATATTATATATTAGTATCAGTTAATAAATATATTTTTAAATGCTAAATATAAGATGATATCCATAAAACATACAATGCTTGCCCTACCGTGCATACCTGTTATGGTAAAATCTGGCACCACAGCTCTTGCCAGTTTTTTAACCATAAATCTGTAGTTTTTTTTGTTTTTTTTATACAGTGTGGTACTTTTACACAAAATCTAGACAATATACAAATAACAATCCAATGAAAGAGCTTTCCAACTGTAAATAGGCCCTACACATCTGGCAGACGACTCATGTCTGCTGGAACATTAAGGGAGTGATGAGGGAACACAGAAAGAGAAAACATTTCTACAAATAAAGGTCTACAGAACAAAACAAGAAAGGTCAGTGTAAAGCACGGAGTTGACGTCTCTTGTCCAAAAACCTGCTTCTTTATTTTTCTTTCTTTCTTTTTTTTTTATTAAAAAGTGGGTTTTGATTTTGAATCAGCTCAAACGCGTAGCCCATAGTTTATGAAGATGAATGATTGCTATGAAACAAAGCACACTGCAGCACACTGCGGGTTAATGGGTTACAATTTTTATTTGGTTAAATATAACAAACAAACAATAAATAAATATTGTAAGAAATGTTGTTTTTATTATTATTTTATAGGAAATGTGTCATCATTAGGTGAAACCTGAATGAACGAACAAACAAAAGAACGAATTAAAGAAAGAAAGAACGAAGAAAGGAAGGAAGAAATGATTTTGCCTGCCATTTTCACAACATCATGCACACTACTGGTCCCAATCCACATTTCAGAGAAACAGGCGACAATAGACCTCAAGCACCGCAAAGTGTTCTACGCAGCATTAGGATGTTATGGGCCAGCCTATTGGGAATTAGTTCCACTTCATGTAATATTCATTAAGGTAAAACCAAACTGTCCCTGGTCACGCATTGCTGCAGTGCAGTAGTCAATCTTCTGCTCCTGTTTTGCAATACAGAATGGAGTGAAATCTATACAGTATAGCTCTAGCCCCTCTTCTAGCCACCGCTGTAACCCTTCCTACAATTCAGACTAATGAATACAAGCCAGAGACTGCCCCGATATGTCATAATCTTCAACTTCTGGCCAAAGAGTCTGCTTGCATTGCCAAAAATATAAGACCAAGTAAGTAAGCTGGCAAGCAAGTAAATAAATAATTAAACAAAATGTATGCATGTGTGGAGATCCCATCAAATTTCCTATTGGGGAACAGTTTCCAGCTCAGTTGTAAGTGCATCTGTAATACAAATTCTGTTCCATCCAAACTGTAGTATATGTTAACTTGACATCAGAACAGACAACAGTCTTGTTGATGCTAATCAAGCAATATATGAAGACATTGTGTTTACTGCATGATTTAATGTGCTATTGAGTAAATCCGTATTACAACCAATCAATCTGTCATTATTGCAAAATTAACTCTGACAGGGTTATCAGGATAGTGATGCATAAAAAATAACCCTCAAGGGTTTATCCTGTGCTAATGATTTGCTGGTTACTTTAGTCTTGTAATACATAACTACTAAATTATATGGAATGTTTATTTGTTTAAATTGTTTTACTATATGGCATAGAAAAAAAAGCCAAAGAGTGATACAAAAGTCACATGCCACAGCTATGTAAGAGACTGGTTGCTTGACACAATGGTCATTTATAAAGTTCAGCAGTCGTGATACAAAAATATCTGACCATAGAATCTTGCAACTGATAAATCACAATTATGTATTTCAGAGCTGTGCAACAAGATTTTTTTATGTAATACCAAGCAAACAAATCAACAACAGAATGTGATTAAATACAGCATTGCATTTGTGTAATATGTAATATTTGATTTTAGACAGTTGGCTCTTGTTGCCTAAGGTTATGTACTGTAGCATGTCACTGTATGACATGTGTCCAGGCCCATTATTTCTAAACTTTCATACTGTGACTGCATTTCTATACTGGTATGCCATCTAGATCAGACAAAAAATAACACACAAAGTCTAGACTCCCACAGCCTCACTCTCAGAGCCTGCAACTTAAATATTGTCTCTAAAAAGTGTTGTGTAAAGCACAGTTCTTTCCCATGGAACTTTGTACAGTAACTCTCCTTCGGAAGCAAGCCAGGAGACCTAAGTGATTAATGAGCCATTGTTGTTAGAAAGTGTATCATAGTCAGAGCCGTAGAGCTTATCAAGTCTTTAGGCCCAGGCCCCTGGTGCGCCATGGGGAGTGGCAGATCTACTGACCCCAATAGCCGAATCCTTGATTGCCTTCACCCTGGCGTGCAAAGATAAGCCTGCGCTTGTTTGGTTGGCGTATACAGACCGTGGATAGACCAGTGAGAGCCTTCATCTCCTCACCTCCGATGAATGCATACGTAATTGTTTTCTGGTGGCTGCCACATAAGCAGCCCCACAGTGTTGTGAGCTACCCTGACGTGTCAGAGAAACAGAGCTTCTGCTAGCAGGAATTGCCCCCCCCAAGGTGTTCTGATCTTATGCATGCTATGTTTCAGAGAAGACATATTCCAGGACAAGAGGGAGGCAGATGGAAGCCGGCAGGTCCTAAAATAACAGATGCAGAAAGTTTGAGATTTACGACGCGCACCGCCCCAACGGTAAATACTGGAGCTGCTTTCCCACTCATTGCACAAGACGTCCTGGCTAACTGCAGAGAGAAAGATGGGCGTTTTTTTTTTTTTTTGAGAGTGTGACCGCCGACAGGAAAATACAGAATGATAGAGAGAGAAAGATATATTTTCCAGGAGCTTCCCTGAACTATTGTAACTACAACAAAGCCTGTCAAGATTATTATCAAGCTCAAGATATGACTAAAACAGCACCATACATTTGTCCATTTCTCTGTCTCTTGATGCCGGACTCCTTTTTCATTTGTGAATGAAGGTCAGAGGACAGATTTTTGGAGCTTGGCCCTGAAAAAGGTTACAGTACCAGACCGCTAGAGATTACAGTAATATGAAGATACAGTAATATGGCCATATTAAGCAATCTTATAAAATGGCATTTGTGTGGGTTTGTGTGTTAGTCTGCATAAGGATTTTGTTATAAAAAATAAAAGCTTATGTGGGCATAAACACATTGCACATTTTGTGGGTGACAACCACATGTAAGGGGCATTGTCCATGTCCTGCAAAATTTATCTCTAACTCTCGCCTAAACCAGCTAATCACAGTTGAGGATGAAGTATACAAATTAAGTACTTGATAAAAGTACAGATACCAATACTGCCCTACAAAGGCAAAAGACATTAATTCACTAGATTGTGAACGTTTTTTATTTGTCCAGCCAAATTAATTATAGGTAGGACACTGGAAATTTGGCAATTAGATTTTTCAGTAATGCAAAATTTCTACATTAAAAAATGTGTGCAGCCTCCAACTTGATTTTTCCCCTATTTTGACGTTAATGTACTCTGCCTTTGGCCCATTGTCTGCCAAAAAAGCCTAGAAGAAGTACACACAAGGCAAAATGCAGTAACTTCCACATTATCCATATTTGGTTGCTGATCACCATTTACAAAATCGTTATAGTAACATCTTTATAAAATGTAGTGATGCATGGCCCTGTCTCCATAGGCATTATTGACATATAGTAATGTGACTGTGTTAATTGCTTTTTGACTGTAACAAGCAGACTAAAAGTAAACCGTGAGTGGATACTCGTTTTGCACAACCAAGTTATTCGACGTAAATTGTAAAAGAATGCTAGAAATAGCCACATTGGACTTTTCATATTGCATATGCCCAGCCAAGCAGGAAATGCCGCAAATGGACTTGTGGATTAAACATCCCCGATGACGTTCATATCCATGGATTTTGATTTTTTTAATCGCCGGTTACAAAAGAAAAGCGATAAGATATGGATTTAATTGCGAACTGTTAGTACCGATTTATGCAATTGACTACGCATTTGCGCTTTCCACACCACGTGGTCCAACAAGTGTGTTGTGAGCCTAGCGCTGAGTTGATATCTGACCATTATTATAAAGGTTATTCACTGATTAGGTTATGTATTAGCTGCCAATGGTATCTATGTCTTGTTATTTATGGAGCCCTATGACCTGTTTGTAGATCGGGATATCTAATTTGTTTGTCTAATAAAGTGCTGAAGTGACATATCAATTGTATGAACGTAAACACTGTAATTAAAATGCGGCCAGATTATATGCGTCAGCTAAACAAAGGCAGATACACCGTATATCTCCAAGCCAGCACCGTAACTTTATATTGACGCCCCCCAAGTGCCCCTAAATAAAGGCAGAATGCCACCCATAACTCATTGTGCATGCAACGCAAACAAGGTCAAAGACGCCGTATAACTGGGGCTTAACAGTGTTCTGCCTTGCTTTCTCTTTGCGGCTTTTGAAGCTTACTGGTTAATGCCATCCAATATTTCTCAGAAAAACAACGAAATTGACTCAAGATACTTATGCACATGATAAAGGATGTCTTGGAATGTCCTAAAAATATCAATAACTCATTTTCGACCACAATTCGACCGAAGTTACGGTCTTTTGCCTTTGCACAGCAGAATAATAAAATATTACTCCAGTAAAATTACTCCTTTTCAATTTTACTTGAGTGCTGTTCACATATTATTGTAGTCCAGTTTGTGCTGATTAAAGTGTAGTCAGACTTTGGCCATTAATATGTTTTTAAGACACTGGAAACAAATAAAAACAAAACACAAATGTCAGGGCATGCCAAAACTTCTCCAGGGCCCCAAAACCACCTCAGGCCCCAGAGGGTTAAACTTAGTCTGTGGTCTAAAATGCCCCCAGAGGGCATCACTTTCCACTATGATACTGTCACAAATTCAGCCTCTGTGGCTCCCTCCGATCACCACCAGGGGGAACCATCACCGGAGTACTGAGCGATCCTTTCGGACTCCAATTCCCACAATGCCCCATGCCTGAGACTAATCACCTGCACAGGTGTTTCCTATTGCCCGGTCTATTTAAACTGTGCCTTCCCTGCTCTCATTGCGAAGTCTTGTTTTGCCTTGCAGACATTTCTGAGCGGTTTCCCTGTGTTGATTACCTGGACTGTTTACCCGTTTACGATTGCTTGCTGCCTACCTATTCTGACCCTGCCTGCCTTGTTGATTCATGCTATTGTTTGTCTGCCGCCTGCCTTGACCCTGATCACAAACTCTGTTTACGATTCTGCCCAGCCTTCGTTGTGTCTAACACCAGTTACCGATCTATGCCTGTATGACCTGCCTTGTGAACTAATAAAGCTGCACATGGATCCTAACACCACTGCCTCTTTGTTCTGAACATCACTTTCTTTGTTTTTCAATCTATTTAGGTGGCTGAATAAAAAACTATTTTTTCAGCTTGTCTTTTTCATTTGAATCTAAAACTTTTAAACTGCTTTTACTATCATTTTGCTCCAAATGTATAAAGTAAATTGCTTTGTCAGTGGTGGCATTTTACCCCTGTTGGAAATGCCCACTTGACAAATACATTTTTTTTTCAAAATCTAATAAACTGAAAACTTTAGACATTTTCATGCTTGGTTTATAATTTATGTCATTGGCACTGCAAACAAGGATAATTACTATATTCTAGACACATTTAACTTTTGATTTACAGAGAGAGAATAAAAACTTACACAGCCCTTGGGGGGGGCTTAATCCACCCATTAATTATTATAAATTGTCAAATAGCCAGCACAAGTCAGTAAAACAGATTAGTGGATCCAGACACATAATATGTAATGTGTGTTGACAATATACAGTGGGTACGGAAAGTATTCAGACCCCCTTAAATTTTTCACTCTTTGTTATATTGCAGTCATTTGCTAAAATCATTTAAGTTAATTTTTTTTCCTCATTAATGTACACACAGCACCCCATTATTGACAGAAAAACACAGAATTGTTAAAATTTTTGCAGATTTATTAAAAAAGAAAAAATGAAAAATCACATGGTCCTAATATCAGCCTATTTCAGTTTTTAGTAGAAGCACCCTTTTGATCTAATACAGCCATGAGTCTTTTTGGGAAAGATGCAACAAGTTTTTCACACCTGGATTTGGGGATCCTCTGCCATTCCTCCTTGCAGATCCTCTCCAGTTCTGTCAGGTTGGATGGTAAACGTTGGTGGACAGCCATTTTTAGGTCTCTCCAGAGATGCTCAATTGGGTTTAAGTCAGGGCTCTGGCTGGGCCATTCAAGAAAAGTCACAGAGTTGTGTGGAGCCACTCCTTCGTTATTTTAGCTGTGTTTTTAGGGTCATTGTCTTGTTGGAAGGTAACCTTCGGCCCAGTCTGAGGTCCTGAACACTCTGGAGAAGGTTTTCGTCCAGGATATCCCTGTACTTGGCCGCATTCATCTTTCCCTCAATTGCAACCAGTCGTCCTGTCCCTGCAGCTGAAAAACACCCCCACAGCATGATGCTGCCACCACCATGCTTCATTGTTGGGACTGTATTGGACAGGTGATGAGCAGTGCCTGGTTTTCTCCACACATACGCTTAGAATTAAGGCCAAAAAGTTCAATCTTGGTCTCATCAGACCAGAGAATATTATTTCTCACCATCTGGAGGCCTTCAGGTGTTTTTTAGCAAACTCCAATGCAGGCTTTCATGTGTCTTGCACTGAGGAGAGGCTTCCGTCGGGCCACTCTGCCATAAAGCCCCGAACTGGTGGAGGGCTGCAGTGATGGTAGACTTTCTACAACTTTCTCCCATCTCCCGACTGCATCTCTGGAGCTCAGCCACAGTGATCTTTGGGTTCTTCTTTACCTCTCTCACCAAGGCTCTTCTCCCCCGATAGCTCAGTTTGGCCGGACGGCCAGCTCTAGGAAGGGTTCTGGTCATCCCAAACGTCTTCAATTTAAGGATTATGGAGGCCACTGTGCTCTTAGGAACCTTAAGTGCAGCAGAATTTTTTTGTAACCTTGGCCAGATCTGTGCATTGCCACAATTCTGTCTCTGAGCTCTTTCAGGCAGTTCCTTTGACCTCATGATTCTAATTTGCTCTGACATGCACTTTGAGCTGTAAGGTCTTACATAGACAGGAGTGTGGCTTTCCTAATCAAGTCCAATCAGTATAATCAAACACAGCTGGACTCAAATGAAGGTGTAGAAACATCTCAAGGATTATCAGAAGAAATGGACAGTACCTGAGTTAAATATATGAGTGTCACAGCAAAGGGTCTGAATACTTAGGACCATGTGATATTTCAGTTCCCATTCAGTCAGTCACGTTCTACGTTACGTCAGTGACTGACGAATTGGGATCTCGCCCGAGAGCCCAATCACCTTTGAGTGTTAACTAAACAAGCCAATGACAGTTGGCGTGCGTGTTTCGCCACGCGCAACCCGCCCCGCAGCGCGGGTATAAAAGGAGAGCGCGTGCAAACGCACATCAGCTTTTCGCTTCGGAGCCGAGCCTTCTAAGGACAAATCTCCGCGAGTGTTTGGAAGAAACAGCTGGCGTTGGTGTCACGGCGTATCAGCGGGGGATGCCATTCAGTGCTGCTAGAAACCTCGGCGTGCTGCAGCTTCCATTCTGCGGTCTCGCCGCAACCTCCCCTGGGCGCTTCAACACTCTCTCTAAAAGAGTGTTTCCTTTCTTTCCTAAAAGAGCAAATGTCTAAAGAGCTCCACGGCGACGGGCGTCTTTTTAAGATGGACTTCCCGCTCGTGTGTGTCTGGGTTGGGTGGGGGGGGGGGGGGTGGGGGGGAGGTCGTTTCCTGCCTCCATCTGATGGTCATGATCGCTGCCTCTCGTGCCTGGGCTTACAGCACGCTGAAGCAGCGCTCATGGATGAGTCATGTTCTCAGTGCGGGAACATGACCATCGCGACGTTGCGGTCTAGATACCTCCTCATTAAACGGGGGGGTATCCCCCTTGCCATGCCCCGCTCTAGCTCCTCTGGTTCTCGGAGGGCTACTTCGGTTCATGGTCAGGGAGACCTGAGGGTTACAGTGAGAGCTTCCCCGTCGAGTACGTCTCCGCGGGCCTCTCATTCCTCAAGCATGTCGCACCACCTGGTGCTTCCGGACGAGTGTGCTGGGTCCTCGGACAGGGCGGGGTCCAGCATCTGGTGTGGGACACAGGCAGAGGACAGGATGTCGATCGCGGCATCGGAGGGCGAGCTAAGCTCTGGAGATAAGGATTCGGCTGTGCTGCCACCGTCAGGAAGAGTGGCGTTGCCCGAGTCAGATCCAGAGCTGACCGCTATGCTTTCCCGGGCCGCCGAGAGTGTCGGGCTGCACTGGAGGCCTCCACCTTCTCCCGAACGCTCGAGGCTGGATGATTGGTTCCTAGGGGCGCAGGCCGGGCTTCGGCAGCCGCCTCCGGTTCCATTCTTCCCGGAAGTGCATGAGGAGGTTACTAAGTCTTGGAAGGCAACTTTTTCTGCCCGAAACAGGCATTTTGGTGGGGCCAGTTACTCCGGATTCAATCTGAGAACACTCTTGCCGAATATTGCCATGCAGGATCTGCCCGCAACAGACAGCGCAGCAAGCGGTGAAGGAGCGAGTAGTCCACCACAACTAAAACGAACCTTAACGTCCTAGTTGGCCTGGTACGAGTTCTCGTGGAGCCGTCACTATGAACCGGAACTCATAGGCTCTACAGCACTGCTGGACAGGCCGCTTCCGACCTGCACGCCATGACCCTCACTGCATCAAGGTCCAATAGTAAGCAGACAAAGCATGAAGCAGTAGGCATTGAGGGTTGGTGCCCGACCAGGTGTGCGCAGGAAGACTGTTGCACGGGCGATGGACCTCGCGCTAGCGATAGTAGGGCCCAGAATGGAAAGTCAACGACGCGGGCACAGCCTGGGTCAGAAGGAGTCCAAATTGGGCTGGGAACTTCGCGAGAGAAAGGCGATAGTTCCCCTTAGGGACGAGAGCAACCTCTGGCTGACCTTGAGGGAATTATGAAAGAGGCTGGCCATACTGTCGAGCTAAAGTGGTTGCTCCGACACGTGCGGTCTTTTCTGTAGCCACCCACCTCTGCGCTGCAGAACTGTCTTCATACATTAATTCTCTTGAACCCTCCTGTTTTCCAGTCTCTCCTTGTTATTTTTTTTTTATACATTCTTCATCGTCTTCTTCCTAAGGCAGATCAGACTGTCATTTTGCCCTGATCTCTGGTTATATCCGGTATTCTCGATTTCCTGCTGTACGTATCCCTAGTTCTGTTCTTCTGTCTCCGCATTCCGAGGGTCATGGAGACAGCAAGGGCGCCGGTGGGCGAGGATCCGCCGGCCTCCTGCGGTATGATTCATGTTGCCCGCAGGGGACACGGACCTAGTGGAGATTCCGAGGAGGGGGTCTGACACTGCGGGAGCATCCCGGGGCGGCTCCCCGGAGCATGCGCGGTCATGCAGTCTCTACTCGACACGGATTGGCGGGGCAGGCGTCGCGGGATATAGCTGTCGGGGCCGTGCGGGACTGAGAGATCGCAACGCCAGGGCAAGACGGGATGCGGCCATGGACCTAGTTCCGTCCGCATCAAGCATAGGCGGTAGAGGGTGTGGTGGATGCGCCAGGACACGACACGGGCTCAAGCACCTCGTGGCAAGGACCAAGGTAAGACCTGTGTGTGTGAGGCTAGGCCAGGTTTTCAATTGGTGAAGTGATTCCACTTTCGGGGGGATACCAAGTCGCCTTGCGCTAATTAGGGTTCTTGAGAGACAGGGTGTGACGCCGGATTATCCACCTCACGGTGAAGCGAGGTGCTCTCTTGCACTGGCAGTTAGGCGCTCACTGCTATCTCTGCCTAGGGCGTTAGTGATCTCACCCCCAGGCGCGGGTGACGTCCTAAATGCGCTCAAGAGGAGTTCTTCCATATGTAGTACTGCCCGGGGGACAGTCCATATGTGTAATTCCACATGATACTTCCTATGTGCGGGATGTGGATTCCGTAGCGTCCCAACTGGGTATGCTTTACCAGTGTTATCCAATGTGCCACTGTATGTAACAGCAGTGGCGGACACCTCTGCCAATCCGTTGTCCTATCTTCTGCCCCAGCTGGTGTGCGGGGACTTGCCGGCTTCCACAGGGCACTGGAGGGGGTCAGCAATAGTGGCGTTTTTCATACGGATCCCAATTCGTCAGTCACTGACGTAACGTAAAACGTGACTGACTGAATGGGAACGTCTAGGTACTTGTGTAACCCTCGTTTCCCTGAAGGAGGGAACGGAGACGTAACGTTCCGTCCCTGGGGCACGTAGTCTCAACTCCTCAGCGAAAAACTGATGTGCGTTTGCACGCGCTCTCCTTTTATACCCGCGCTGCGGGGCGGGGTGCGCGTGGCGAAACACGCACGCCAACTGTCATTGGCTTGTTTAGTTAACACTCGAAGGTGATTGGGCTCTCGGGCGAGATCCCAATTCGTCAGTCACTGACGTAACGTCTCCGTTCCCTCCTTCAGGGAACAAGGGTTACACAAGTAACCTAGACGTTCCCATTCAGTCAGTCACGTTCTACGTTACGTCAGTGACTGACGAATTGGGATCCGTATGGAAAACGCCACTATTGCTGACCCCCTCCAGTGCCCCTTTTTTAATAAATCTGCAAAAATATCAACAACTCTGTGTTTTTCTGTCAATATGGGGTGCTGTGTGTACATTGAGGGAAAAAAAATAACTTAAATTATTTTAGCAAATGGCTGCAATATAACAAAGAGTGAAAAATTTAAGGGGGTCTGAATACTTTCCGTACCCACTGTATATATAAAAAACAGATGCCATGCCACATAGGGCTAAATGAATAACATTTTAATTAAACTGCTACTACAGCAGCGGGGAAGATGAAAGTGCACGCATTTGTGTTCATTTAATGTTTCACTTTTTGACCTTAAACCTACACAGACATTGACGTGGAATGTGTCCGCATTCATTTCAGTGGGCTTAAACAGGTCGCCCTTTACATCAGATTCACAAACAACGGACTACACTGAGCATTGTGACGCACTTTCGTTTTGAAATAATTATAATGAGAGTCTGCAAAATTATTTCAAAATCCGGATATTTTCAGAGACAAGAGAAGAGATATTCTGATTATTACTGTGTGCAGAATTTTTCAAACTCAACGGAACGTGAAGTTTTAATCCAATGTAAACCGATCTGATAAAGCAGTGGCTAGTAAAGTGGCTAGTGTGTGATTGTTTCACCACAGGGTGTCGGTGCTATAAACTATAATCGCGATGCTGCAGTGTGTGTGAGATCTGATGAATAAGATCAGAATCAGCCTTTATTTATCTGTATTTAAATATGTTAGTCACCATTCTGTGTCATATTATTTAATCATTTCACTGTATGTGATACCAAAATATAAATATTCAAAGTAGTCGCACTGTCAACGAGTTACTGTTAAAATGTATTAAATGTTTAACATTGTTAGATGTCTTTAAGGCAGTTACCGCACATTCATTCAGCCATTTTAAACAGTGGAATAAGAGCATCAACGCACACAAGCAACAAGCTCTTACGAAAATTAGCCATAATTTTTGTTATGAGCCGAGTTCGATTCTTCCTCTCATTTTCCTCTCTCCCCTCGTTAGTGCTACTTAGACTCAGCTGTCCGTTATTACGATCGGCGCTCGCGCTGATTGTTTGGAGACTACCCAAGACCGTAATCAACGTAATCAGCGTTGTTTACGTTCGGGGGGGAAAAAGCGCACAGGAATGTAATCTGCGTAATCAGCGTTGTTTACGCTTAGGGGAAAGCGAGCGAGTGCATTGTGATACTCTCTAAAATGGAGGAAGACGTAACTCAGGGGAGAAGAATTGTTGAAAAAAAAATTATTTTTGTTTTCTTTGCACTCAAAAAGTATTTTCGTAGCTTCGCAAAACTGAAGTTTAGCCACTGATGTCACATGGACTCTTTTACCGATGTCCTTACTACGTTTCTGGACCTGGGGACATTACAGTTGCGTTGCTGTTTATGCAGGTTCTGAGAGCTCTCACATTTCATAAAAATATCTTAATTTGTGTTCCGAAGATGAACGAAGATCTTACTGGTTTGGAACGACATGAGGGTGAGTAATTAACAGAATTTTAATTTTGGGGTGAAACCTAACCCTTTAAGTACATTAATGAAGTAAAAAAAAACTTTGTTACTGCCCACCACTGGCTATTCAAGGTCATAAAGATTACTACAAACTTCCAGGCATGTGTTGTTGTGCCAAGTTGATCAAGGATTCTGGACACTTCTGCTCTAAGTGCTCTTTGTGTGTACAAAGTTAAGGAATTGGTCCTGGTACCCTGAAAATGGTTGGTATTATTGTATGTTTTAGTGTTTCACAACTGTAACTAGAATGTATGAATGGAAACACCTTTATTTTAATTGTTCCATGCTATATTGACTACAATTTTAATCTTTATGTGTACACAAGATTCATGTACTGACCAAAATTTATTGGCAATGCAGCGTTAACAGTAGTAGGTTGTTAACAGCTCCAAATTCATAAATATATGTAATTGTATAGCTTTATATTGTTAACATATATACATTGTAAAATTTGTTCTCCTTAGGATATATAGAGGGAAGGGGGAGGGCCTGTTGTAAAAAACAGCATATGCTGGTTAGGTATGTTTTGACGCTGGGATGCTGGTTTAAGCTGGTCCTTTGCTGGTTTAAGCTAGTCCTTTGCTGGTTTATGCTGGTCCTTTGCTGGTCCTTTTGTTGGTTTATGCTGGTCATGCGCTGGTTTATGCTGGTTTATGCTGGTCATGTGCTGGCAAAGGACCAGCATAAACCAGCAAAAGGACCAGCATAAACCAGCAAAGGACCAGCTTAAACCAGCAAAGGACTAGCGTAAACCAGCAAAGGACCAGCTTAAACCAGCATCCCAGCGTCAAAGCTGGTTTATGCTGGTCATGTGCTGGCAAAGAACGAGCTTAAACCAGCAAAGGACCAGCTTAAACCAGCAAAGGAACAGCATAAACCAGCAAAGGACCAGCTTAAACCAGAAAAAGAACCAGCATAAACCAGCAAAAGACCAGCATATGCTGGTTTTTTCAACAGGGGGGGAAGGATTTTAGGAGACAGCATTTATTATTGGGTAAATCACCTGAAATCACCTGAAGTTCAGTCAGATAATCTTATAGAAGTCACATAGTACACTGCATGGTGCACACTGAATGGCTTCTGTTGTTCTGCAGCTAATCTGCTTGCCCGTTTAGTATTTAAATAAATCTTATACCTCCCCTAGCATCAACTGTCTAGATTGGCTACAGGGATATGATCTATTTATAGGCTATGTATTTGTGCAATAGCAGCATCTGTTTTGGCAGCAGCAATAACAGCTGCATTTGGTACATTCTATGCATATTTACTGAAAATGTGGTTCCTGCTAAATGATAGTTCAAACTTCAAGTTAAATTGATTCGATAACAGTGTTCACACTAACAGAGCAGTCACGCACGTCGGGGAGTTACATGTATTGGTTAACGGCAAATTCCTAGTCTAGTGGTTGAACCTCCCTAAAGACGCAAAGAGAACAGTTTTTGTGACTGACTGCCAAGATAGAGTAGATAAGAGTAGGTCCACTTTAGCAATGAAGGGTTCAATTAGTAGTCATGCTTAGTTTAATGTAGCGTCCACTAACAGGGCACAAAACAAGGGACGAAATGACAATTTACTACGAGGTTATTGATTAATGAACTTTGGTTAAGGTAGTTAATGCATACCATAAGTGGGGTTCATAGTGTGGTTCAGTAGTGGGTGCACTAGCACCAATTAACTGAATGTTAACAAGCAAAACCTGTCTTTACTAATGCATAGTAACGGGTGATACGGAACATTAAACTAAGATTAATAAAGCTGCTCGTAAGGTACATGCTCCATGCTAGTCAGTTAAACTAAATGTAGGGAACTAATGGTTACTATGAACACTGTAGTGGTAAAGTGGTACCTAAGATAGATTAGAAGATAGATAGATAGAGTATATAGTCATAGAAAGATGGGGATGGTTTGCATCAAGGTTTGTTGATTTATTTATTTTTGTCTTTTGGTTGTGTGCAAAATCGTGTAAATGGAGAGGGTGGGTAATGAGATGTGTGTATACTGGAATGCACAGGCGTTGGCATTGTCTTCAGATAAAGAAGTCCGTACCGAGTCTAATTATTGCTACATGTTTACCAGCTATACAGAAGAAACATCTTGCTTTGCTCAAGCATTTAGAATAATATTTCATCCCCAGGATCTGCTCTTTGCAGTTCAGCCCATTTGCAAGAATAAAACAAATAAAAATTCTGTCTTTAAGAGAAGAGAAAACCCATTGTGTTCTGCTTTATATCTGTGAAGATGAATGCTAATTAATAATATAACCAGCTACACACACTCATATACATACACAATAAATTGGTATAATAAAACCAAACATGACAGTCTCAAGGATAGGAAGTCTCCTGTTATATTTATTCTGCTAGTTTGTTCAAATTAAGCTTTTATTTTCATTCAAAGAGACAGCATCACATAAACAAATAATAGAGTTTTATCATTTACTCAACCTCATGTCATTCTTGACTTCATGATTTGATGTAGCATAATGTCCAAGCTGCTCTTTCCTATACAATGACACAAGGAGGAAAGTGCATTCCGTTTCCCTGACTCGCCTGATAACCTAGAGGTAGCAGGGCGATCGGAGGGAAAGCATATAGACGGGTGTTGGGCCAGTCATGGGCCAGAGCATCCCACTGTCTTGAAAAAAAGGATTGGGTAGTGATAGTTGTCTTCGGAGGCGAAGAGGTGGACCTCTGCCTTGCCGAAAACTGACCAGATTATCTGAACCATCTGGGGATTTAGTCTCCATTCCCCCGGAGCTACATTGTCCCTGGACAACATATCTACTCCCTGGTTAAGAGTGCCCGGCACATGAACCGCCTGTAAAGAGAGGAGTTTGTTTTGTGCCCAAAACAAGAGATGTCGAGTCATCCTCTACAGGGGACGTGATCTGAGGCTGCCTTGGTGATTGATATGAGCTACCACTATTGTGTTGTCCTTCCTGACCAGGACGTGGTGCCCCTTTAAGGCTGGCAGAAAGGTTTTGAGGGCCAGACAAACTGCCATCACCTCAAGGCAGTGAATGACGGTCTGCCCTCATACAGAGAGCCCCAACCCGAGTTGGAAGCATCTGTCATGACTACCTTCCTTCTGGAGGTCAGACCCAACTGAACGCCTGATAGAAACAGGCGGGAGGATGTCCAGGGGGCCACAGCTCTGACACAGTGATGGGTAACCCTGATAAAATGTTGGCCCAGATGCCAAGCGTGGGACGGAACGTGAGCTTTCACCCAAATCTGAAGGGGCCGCGTGTGTAGCATGCCCAGGGGAATCACCAAGGATGCCGCCGCCATAAGGCCGAGCATCCTCTGGAACAATTTGAGGGGACACACGATCCCTAACTTGAAGGACGCCGCCACACGCTGAATAGTCGGGGAGCGTTCTGGTGAAATCCAAGCTCGCATGTGTACTAAGTCTATGATTATTCCCAGAAAAGAACAGAAATGCTGTCTTGGAGCCAGAAAACTCTTGGTTGAATTGATTCTCAACCCAAGACACTCCAAATGGTTCAGCAACAATGACATGTGAGCGATGAGTTTCCATTCTGATCTGGCTAGCACTAGCCAGTCGTTGAGGAGGTTCAAAACACAAATTCCCATCTGTCTCAGAGGAAACAGGGTTTCGCTGTGTGGAAACAGGGAACTGACACTTGTGGAAATAGGGAGAGGAAAATTGCTCTTTTGAGAATTTGGGTCCGCTATCACAGTGGTATTTTGTCGGACCACACACTGAGTGTGCAAGATTTGCCCTGCTGGAGAACCTCCACCACTCAGACGGATTCAAAGAGGTGACGAATGATTGCGAGCTTTCTTGGAGGGAGTTTCGGCCTAGGCAAGAACTTGCCCTCTCCTCTTCCTCTCTGCACTCAGATCAGTAAAGCTTCTGAGGCTCCTGGTCCAGCACTACGCGAGGGCAGGGACCTTGGCGCTTCAGGAAGGGATACCAGCGCTTTGGTGGATTGCTGAGTGGATACCCCCTCTTCCAGAGGGGGTAGCTTGGCGTACCCGTTCTCTTCAGTGCCATCCATCGTGGTGAGAGCAGCTGCAGTGAATGGGTTAACACGTGCCGAGTAGGGAACACGCCATGACATGGTGAGCTCGTCATGCACTGGAGCATATGGGGGCCTCCCACCCAAGTTTAAGACATAAAATAATACATAAAATTAGGGATGCACGATATTTTTGAACCAATATCGGAATCGGCCTATAATTGCTTTAAATGTAAATATCGGCATCGGCCTGATATGAAAAATTATGCCGATATGTCTTGCTGATAAGAGGAATATAATAACTCACATGTCATGCTCAGGGTGTGCTAGCGATTAGATCACGTCAACAGTGCGATTAGATCACGGCAGCATTGTGGCTCATTCTTGAAGCAAAGATTTTGGATTCACTGTTTTGATTGCTGAATTCAAACTGAGAATGCACGTACAGAATGAAACGTTTGGTGTATGATATAGTAAACAGTAATAGCACATGCAGCGGCAGCGGCCCCCGGGTCCTAATGGCCGCTCCTCAGTTTTTTTAAAAAAAAAGGAGTTTTAATTCCATAGGGGGCTTCCCTACTTCTAATAAAATGAAAGCAAAATAAACTAATAATATTTAGACTGTGTTTCTGATTAAATAAAGGAGTAATTGATGCCATCAAATCATAAGTATGTTTTGATTTAAAGGTCAGCATAAACAAAATAAATAAAATAAAAAAATCACAAACATGACACTTAAATTAAATAATTTTATATATACTGATTTATTCATTAATGTGTAAATGTTATATATTTTAAACAAATTATGAGCTCTAAAAGATTTTCAGAATTTTTACAACTCTTTTGATTTAGACCAAATGTTAAATCATAAAATAAAATGTCAAGGTTACCACTGCATCTTTCTGAAAAAAATGCAGTGATTAATATATAGTTTATTTATAGTTATTTTCAAATCTTCAATGTACTGTCATTATAAATTAACTTTATTATTGTTTATTTAATTCTAACAAATAAGTTATTGTTAAAAACAACTACAAAGTATTTTTAAATTATTAAAAATAATTATATATCGGTATCAACATTGGCTATCGGCCAAAATGAGTTGAAAATTATCGGCAAAAATCCAATATCGTGCATACATAAATGCTGGAATACATGTCCCTTTGTCTGCCAAGGGGGGCCTCAACTGAAAATAAAATATACAGTATAATACATTTAATCTATTCTAAAAACATGACCTGACAAAAGTATGAAATTCATCAACAATTGAGCCAAATTCATATTCTCCTTTTCATCACTGTGTAAAAACCTTTGAATCTGATATCTTTCAGGCTTTGAGTTTCATGCCCTTCATCTTGGAACAAACAGTGCCTACAGCCAGTCTCTTTCAGCCTTTTCCTCCTTTTTGGTTTTATAAATTATTTGATCCATTACTCATGTTAATCTTACGTTTTGAGATATTGGACATTTATTTTTACTTTCATTCTAAATCAAGGTCTTCATGGTGATTTTTTTTTTAGATTAGAGACAGTGTTAATCCAGGGAAGAGAATTTGATTAGAATTGTTTCAATTAGGTCAATTAGTGTAAAAATGAAATGAATGAAAGGATGAAAAAATGTAAGAGTAAATATAATAGATCTTACTTGAGGGATGCACGATATTTTGAGATATGTCAACGTCAAACAGCATACAAAGCACATTTAAGTTATCTTTCATGAGAGTAATTTTTCTAGGAGTAATTAGCAAAGCGTTGTAATGCTACAAGCAGCTCCTAAACCCAGTAGTCCTCCTGAGGACTTCTAAATCCCTAAAAGAAACTCACAAATGATCCGAAGCATGTCTGGTGTTGTCAGTCTATGTTGCTACTGAGTAATTATATACACATTATGATATTACGTAAGACTTATTAGGAGAAATGGAATAGTAGTGGTGGCGAGATGAAGCCTAATAAAGCTTTGAAGCTTTCCAGTCAGATGTGTTGAAAAGTGGTTCATTTCTTGAGGCTTCGACTGCATGCTAGGGACACCTGCTGGTTGATGCAAATAAGGTGCAGAAAAAATGTGTGACAGCACTAGAATGTGTGCTACATGGTTCAAAAAGGTAATTAACATATGCGCACACACAAACACATTTTTAAATAAATAAATAAAAATTTCTTTGAAGTGATATACTCATTGTTGTTTCATAATGTTTCATAATTTTCAAGTGCTTTTGTTGAAAAGAGGGAAATGATAAAGATATTAAAACTGGATAGAGCCATTTAGACTGGATAAATGTGAGTGAAAGTGATTTATCTGGACTGGAAAGAGGGCAGTTAAAGTAGAAGTTTAAAAACACTATTTCTTAAACTATATTCAGACTGTGTCGAATCCACCAAAATTGAACCACTTCTCGAAGCACTGCAGCCAAACAAGGTCTTGAACATCACCAGTGACCAGTGTTGGACAAGTTACTCTGAAAATGTAATTAAATTATTGATTACTGATTACTCCTTTTAAAAGTAATCACTGTTCTGATTTCTTTTAAAAAGTAATTAGTTATATTACTAGCTACGTTACTTTTTTTCTCTATGAAATGCATGAAATCCCAGCATACACACTCCTGATAATTATTTGTTATTAAAGCATTAACATTCACAGAACACTGTTACGTGTAAGGTACGCTTGCACCTGGTCATCGTTTATATTTGATATTAGTTCATTTGTGCAATAGATGAATAACAATTTATTTGTTTCAGATATTTTATGTTTACATATTTCTATTTTGCGGGAGTCCCGCAAATCATTTTATTCTCCCACTTACGCGCAGTTCACACATCTGCACCACCTATGAAGTTCTGTATTCCCGTTCTCCGCACTCTGTTGCTT
Organism: Sinocyclocheilus anophthalmus; assembly: GCA_018155175.1. Lineage (NCBI taxonomy): Eukaryota > Metazoa > Chordata > Actinopteri > Cypriniformes > Cyprinidae > Sinocyclocheilus > Sinocyclocheilus anophthalmus. Next base: position 61,340 of record JADLZN010010185.1, on the reverse strand, counting down.
CGGGTCTCGCGGGAGCAGGTCTCTACTGGCACTTGACTCAACAGTGCGTGAGCTACATCTTTTTTACAATCTAGATTAGAATCACTGCATTCTGTCAGTAATGTAACATATAGACCTTGTTACATATAGTTACATACAGAACAGTTACATATAGAGACCTCGGCTTGTAACTATACTCTAGTTAACATATTTTGAAATATATAAAGCGGTCGAATACTCGTTACTAAAAAAGTATTCATATTACAGTAAACGCGTTACTAAGCAATGCGTTACCTGCCCAACATGCCTAGGTCGACAGTGTTGTGGCCATCCTGGGACCAAAAAAAATGCCAGGACAATTCCTTTTAACAGTAAAGCCATCAAATGCAAATTCAAAAACACCACAGGAGAGTAAAAAAACTTCCGTTAGTATAATATACTGTGGGCCCTTCATTGCTACTATATATATATATATTCTAATATATATATTTATATTATACACAGGTGCATTCAAATCAAATTAGATGTGTGAAAAAAAAAAAGTTAATTTATTTCAGTAATTCAACTCAAATTCTGAATCTCGTGTATTAAATTATTTCAATGCACACAGACTGAAGTAGTTAAGTCTTGGTTCTTTTAATGTGATGATTTTGGCTCACATTTAACCCTCTGGGGTCTGAGGGTGTTTTGGGCTCTGGAGAAGTTTTGACATGCCCCGACATTTGTGCTTTTTTCAGTTGCTAATAAACAATTTAATGACTAAGTTTAGTAGCACCATAATCAGCACAAACTGGGCTACAATAATAGGTGAGCAGCATGTATGTACGTGATTGTGCTTTTGAGAAAACAACGTTTATGCGTGCTTAGTGAAAAACTAAAATTTTAAAGTCACTGAAATAAGGCCATAAAACACATACAGAACATTTGTTCACAAGACTTTTGAGAACTGGATCTTGAAGTCTAGAGTTTTTGCATCAGAATGATGTGAAAATCATCTTGTTTACTCACTCACAGAAAACACTATATTGATTTAAATTTTCTAAGACAATTTTGTGTAGAAAAGGTATATGCGAGGAGGCGTGAATGGTCATGTATAATGAGTGATTCACACCTGAGAGACAAAGGCCTGCATAATGAGCGGCATAATGAGCTGTCAGGTGTGTGACTGAGAGGTAATTGCTACAAGAAATAATGAGGAAAAAGAAATGTATCTATTTTTTGTTTGTAGTTTATTTAGAATATATATAACTATCACATCATTTTGGGAGTGTGTGCATCACATGGTCTTAGCTGTGGTCCAGGTTCTTGTGCGGGCAGGAATCTCAGAGCCTGTGGAACATGTCAACGTCAGTCTCTGGTTTCCATGACCGAGTGGGCTGCTTATTTGCTTTGGCTCTCCTTGCAACAGGTTCTTTTGCACTGTTAATCTCACATCTGAAATAAAAAAGCAAGCAAGCTGTTTACACAAACTACATTATTAACACTATTATGATGTTCACTGATACTAGTACTAATTTATCGAAACAAAGAACACAATTACCACATAGCAAACATAGTTTACCATACAGTAAATAAATCAAATGAAAGTAACATCTGTAAAATAGTGAATGCACACTTACTCTAAAATTCTGAATGGAGTTGAAAACCGAACGAGTGCCCCCTTCCTATGAGAGGAGTTGTTGCGGTGAAGGCCCCACAAGAGTGGTTGTTTATCCCCACAGAACCGTAGTATTCGTATGCATACTTCACTGAGGAAAACATGGCACTTCTTACATTTAAAATCAACCACAATATATACCAATATTCGCTGGGAATAATACCCCAATACTCGTATGTTGCCACTTTCCTACCAGTGTGATTTTCAGGAACTCAAAAAACTCGGAACGACATGCGTGCGCCTCGTTGTGCCTTTCTTTTTGGCAAGATGCCAGGTGATCCTGCAGCCACAGTCCTAAACCCACAAATAAACTCCGTTTTCAACATTTCAGTCCGAGTCTCACATAAGACCCTATGGCGATTTCGTTAGAAAATTCAAAATATTTTACACCGAGCAGATATCATGTAAGAAGCTTAGGTTCTCATCTCATAAAACAAAGCAGCGATTTTTCTTTGTATCGTTGGCTCCTATCACTCCCAAAAAAACTGAGTATAAACATATCAGGGCTATATTCGTGAGACAGAGCATATGCCTTTCACAGTAAGTTTGACTAATCATTCTTACTGACTTAGTATATTAGGCTTAAATAACTTAGTATAATTAAGATCTACTTTATATAACTTTCTGTTGTTCTCGAACTATAAAAACTACTGGCATTCGTTGACATTTCGCTCGATGCTGACAGGAAACTTCAAATGTCATTTGACCATACATGTAGTCGGGATTATAGTTTGGAAGAAGATTTCTATACTAGTAAAATGTGCAAGTATGTGAAAATAATTCAAGTAGGGTAATAACAAATAGACTTACTCCTCGTTTTTTTATGTTTGAGTGAAGCCAAAGCTTCTTGGGGTGGATTTCTGTGTTATTTTTTTCCTATTCCGTCTCAGCGCTAGTTAATCTGCGACTGACCAGTCCAATATTTTAATGTGCTGCTTTGTGCTGTGAGGGGGTTGTTCACCGCACGCGCGATTCACGGTGGTTTTTTCTATGATTAAATCTCAATATCTATAGCGCTCAGCGCGTGGGCGTGGTCGTATTAGAGATAATGAAGGTAGATGTGAAAATCTGGACATCGCGTTGGTTTCATATGGTTTACTTTATCACAGAATATTTGCTTTCGTTAAGACTTGCTTAGTTTAAAAGTAGACCAATGTAAATGCTTTCTATAGATATACTCTCTCAGGTCTCTTTGCCTTGGAGTTTAAAAATTTGGCTGAGTACCAGTTATTTTATGACGCGTTTCTAAATACAGATTACGCAGACCAAAGGGCACGGAACAGCACACCATGTTGTTTTCTTTAGTAAGCACAAAAGTTCTGTTGTTTTAGTTGTACTAAAATAAAAGTGGACCCTTTCACAGATTCGTATGATGTATTGCTCTTCTCTGTTAAGATCAACTGAAGTGTAATTTAAGTTCTTTTCGGTTGTGATCAGTGAGAAGATGCCTCAAACGCGTATCCGGTTAATGACTCAGAGGGTTAACAAAAAACACACCAATTCACTATCTCAACAAATTAAAATATGGTGACATGCCAATCAGCTAACAACTCAAAACACCTGCAAAAGGTTTCCTGAGCCTTCAAAATGTCTCTCAGTTTGGTTCACTAGGCTACACATTCATGGGGAAGAACGCTGATCTGACAGTTGTCCAGAAGACCATCATTGACACCCTTCACAAGGAGAGTAAGCCACAAACATTAATTGCCAAAAAGCTGGCTGTTCACAGAGTGCTGTATACAAGCATATTCATAGAAAGTTGAGTGAAAGGAAAAAGTGTGGAAGAAAAAGATGCCAACCAACCGAGAGAACCGCCGCCCGAAGCAGCCTTATGAGTATTGTCCAGCAAAATCGATTCAAGAATTTGAGTGAACTTTACAAGGAATGGACTGAGGCTGGGGTCAAGGCCTCAAGAGCCACCACACACAGACGTGTAAAGGAAATTTGGCTACAGTTGTCGTATTCCACTCCTGTTAAGCCACTCCTGAACCACAGACAATGTCAGAGGCGTCTTACATGGGCTAAGGAGAAGAAAAACTGGACTCTTGCCCAGTGGTCCAAAGTCCTCTTTACAGATGAGAGCAAGTTTTGTATTTCACTTGCAAACCAAGGTCCTAGAGTCTGGAGGAAGGGGGGAGAAGGCTCATAGCCCAAGTTGCTGAAGTCCAGTGTTAAGTTTCCAGTCTGTGATGAGTTGGGGTGTAATGTCATCTGCTGGAGTTGGTCCATTGTGTTTTTTGAAAACTAACGTCACTGCACCCGTTTACCAAGAATTTTGGAGCACTTCATGCTTCCTTCTGATGACCAGCTTTTTGAAGATGCTGATTTCATTTTCCAGCAGGATTTGCCACCTGCCCACACTGCCAAAAGAGTTGGTTAAGTGACCATGGTGTTGGTGTGTTTGACTGGCCAGCAATCTCACCAGACCTGAACCCTATAGAGAACTTATGGGGTATTGTCAAGAGCAAAATGAGAAACAAGAGAACCAAAAATGCAGATGAGCTGAAGGCAACTATCAAAGAAACCTGGGCTTCCATACCAACCTCAGCAGTGCCACAAACTGATCACCTCCATGCCACGCCGAATTGAGGCAAGTAATTAAAGCAAAAGGAGCCCCTACAAGTATTTAGTACATGTACAGTAAATTAACATACATTCCAGAAGGCCAACAATTCACAAAAAAAAAAATTTTTATTGGTCTTATGAAATATTTTAATTTGTTGTGAATTGGTGGGTTTTTGTTAAATGTGAGCCCAAATCATCACAATTAAAAGAACAAAGACTTAAACTACTTCAGTCTGTGTGCTGAATTTATTTAATACACAAGTTTTACAATTTGAGTTGAATTACTTAAATAAATTAACTTTTCCACAACATTATAATTTATTGAGATGCACATGTATATAAAAAAGAAAAAAGCTTGAGTCAAAAGTTGAAGTTTACATTATATTATACATTATACATTATAAGCTGCTTTGATGAAACTCATGCACATTTAATTAGCCTGTAATTTCAAATTTTCAGATTTTAAATCCAGCCTTCAGTGGGTTTCCAATGACCGTTGTTAGTAAACAGCTGACAACTTAAATACTTTTTTTTCCATCTAGCAAGTAAGAATGTTTCTTATTTATTAGATGAACAAAAGTATTTAAGTTGTTTCTGTTTGTTTGTTTTTAATGGGGGATGCAGTGTAGAAAACGTTGCAGACATAAAAACGCTGCAGGAAACAAAGGAAGAGGAGAAATAGATGCATGCAAATTGGTGCCAAATCTAATGCATTAAGCGTGCATAATGCTTTCGGTTCTATCTCTACGGGACTTGTCCCGACTAGACATGTGGACCACAGGTCTATTCCACAGAGATTACTAGCATTTGATACTGATCAAAATGGTTTAAGTTCGCATCAACACTTTCACTTTTTTTCCCCTGCACTTTGCAAAGTGGCTATTAGCTAATTACAGCTAATATTCATCAATTGCAGAATGAAAAGGAGTGTTTTACCGGAAATGTTCTATTGGTGGGTGACTTTGCCAGTAACCTCGTCAGTAACGTTCAGAAGGGAAAAAAAACATGGTATTATAAGATTTAAAGGAAAAATTTAAAAATGGCAGACAGGCACAATGCAAACCACAATTGAGACAAAGGTAGGGACCATTTGTCCTTTAACTTTAAAGGGAATAATATGCATAGAGTTTATTTTGAGCCCTGCCGTAACCACGTGATTGACTAGGAATGCTGTCTGTTTCAATGCAACAAGAGATGCTGTCCCCAGCTGCATACGTACTATACAGTTACTATTGGGCATTTCGCAGTCACAGGATACTATGTATAACGGAACAGACTATTTAGGCAAAATATGCATGCATGTGGGTCAACACAGACAGCGATAACAAAGCAAATACTAATAAAAATAAAAAATAAATAAAAAAACAAATAAATAAATAATTAGTATATGAGATGGCAAATTCAGATTGGAAGTAAAATCATGGAAAGCTCTGGTAATAATACTTTACCCCACCTCTCCATGTAAAACTATTCCTGTTCAAATAGGGCTTTAGAGAATATTCTCCCTTTGACCTGTTAATACTCACTACTCATACCTTAAGCTTTTCGTATTATTTATAAATAGAAATGTTCTGCTGAAAGTTTTTCTGCTGTACAAGTAACTAGCTAGCTAACCAGCATAAAAATAAAGCTTCCAAAAAGGTCCCCCCCCCCCCCCCCCCCCTCATTTTATATCTCAAAGCACTTTTGTACAATTGAAAGCGCCATGGATATAAAAGGTTTTTCTTGGAACCATGGATGTCAATAAAGAACGTTTATTTTAAGAGTGCTGGTAAACCTAATACAGTGCATTTAGTACAACGAATGTGTGAGGTGCCCTCAGAGAACGCATACATGCCTTTTGAGAGAAGATGCTTGTTTACTAATACTACTAAAGTGACAGATTCCATTTAATGTAACTTACATTTATTTATATAGCACTTTTCTCAATGCATACGGTTTCAAAGCAGCATTGTACAGGAAAATGTTCCTGCATTATAAATATAAGTAACCACGTCTGTATTAAATGAAATGCCAGAGAATCAGAGTTTCAATCAGTCTGAGTGACATCAGAGCAGCTGGCATGTGAAGCAGAGCATGCTACATGGATTTTTAAACTGGATTATCGACTAACTTAATAAATATAATAAAGATTGTTGCTGTGTTGAGGAAGCAGATATTTTTGGTGCAGCAAATGGATGTTTAATTCCATTTTAAGTACCACCTCTGTGCAGCTGCTTGGACAAATGAATCAAGCACAGCTTCACACACAGTTCACACCTTGATGTTTTAAGAGGCAAAGGGCTTAACTGACATCACACGTTTTGATGGAGGAATACAACCACAAACATGAATTTTACGGGACATTGAAAAAAAAATATCCAACTTTGCGTTTCCCCATCTTGTTACTTCAGCAGAAATATTTTTCCCACACTTTGCCGATTGAAAACTTGGCTAAACGGAGCATGAGCAGGCAAAACTTGAATAACACAAAATGATCATTTACAATTTGGACACTGAAAATATCAAGAAGACATTTACTAATAAACCTGAGCACAAGGCTAAATTGGTGTCTTCAAGTAATAGGTATATCATTTCTTAATAGTAATTTTAGCATATGGGTTCATTTTAGTAGCCGAGGCAGAATCTGGTAGCTGAGACTGAATTGATGTCTAAAACTTTTTTTGTATAATTTTATATTAAATGATCTAAACAACTACTACACAAGTTCACTGTTTAGTTGTAGTTTAGAGAAGAAGTCTTTAGATGCATCATTGCAGATACAAATAGTAATATAAACTTCATTATATACTATATATAAAATACACATTTTGCCATTGATTGATATATGCTTCTACACTTTTGAAAAGCACCAGCTGACACTGGTATAAGTGAAGTGATTGAAGTGAAGTGACATGTGGCCAAGTATGGTGACCCATACTAGGAATTAGTGCTCTGCATTCAACCCATCCTAAGTGCACACACACAGCAGTGAACACACACAAACCGTGAACACACACCCGGAGCAGTGGGCAGCCATTTTTTTGCTGCAGCGCCCGGGGAGCAGTTGGGGGTTCGGTGCCTTGAAGGGCACCTCAGCCGTGGTATTGAAGGTGGGAGAGAGCGCTGTACATTCACTCCCCCCACCTACAATCCCTGCCGGTACGAGACTCGAACCTGCAACCTTTTGGGTTACGAGTCCAACTCTCTAACCATTAGGCCACAACTTCCCCCACAACTTCCCCTATATGCATAAAGCCCTCTCCTTCACAATCAATCTAGGCTGGTTTACAGCAGGAAGTAGAATGTCAGAAAAAAGGAATGTTAATGTTTGCTAGACCCTGTACCTCCATGCTCACCTCGCCTTGCAGACTCTGGGATGATTAAATGGATGTAATGTATATTCCTCCCCATTTTGCCTCAGTGTGTTTTCAGCCTTGCGTTCCTATTCATTGCAGATGCTAGTATGATCCATCATGGGTTCAAGTGATGGATTGCTGTGCCCTTCATGAGCCGCCTTGGACACGCTCTTATTGTATCCTCTTACCACCACCAACGGACGGCCCAGGCAGAGCACCGGATACACAGGGAGTAAATTAGAGCTTGATGGATATCAAAAGTTGCTGCACTATAAGGCAGTGATATCACATGCCACAGGCAGCAGCAGCATAGGGGAGCAAATGTTGGACAGAGAAAATAATTATGCACAATAATGAGACAATTTTTTTGTGAAGAAAATATATGTATAAAATAAATAAATGTTTACATTTTGATATGAACAAATATGCATTTTAACACAAATATACTTTAACCCAAATATGACATTTAAAGTTCAATACTATGTGAAATACTGGTGTCCAGTGTTGGGTACCTTAAATCTGAAATGCAATCTGGTAATGGTAACAAAAAACATGACTAATAAGTAAGATCATATTTTAGATTATATCCTATTGTAAGACTACCTAAAAATGTCAAGTAACTTATAGATTAGTTTTGATGTAACTATTACTAGGTGTAGCAATGCAAGAATGTCAAGAATTGTAATTGAAATTGAAATAAAACCGAAATTAAACAATAATTTATGCAGAAGTTGTATGTATGAAGAGTTTGGTTCCAAAATGCTATAAATCCATTTTGATTAACTTGAGTAAAGATGTGTTTTCTTAACCAAGAAAGTGGCAAGATGAAAACCACTATTTTCTGTTTCAAACTTTCACATAGCAATCTTAACATCCATAACATCTTTAGGTTATAATAACATAAAAAATTCAAATCCCCAAAAATTCAAATAATTTTTCCCCAAAATGCAATAAATCAATTGAATCAATATAAAAGTTATTTTTCATATTGAAACTGTTGAAAATACACAACAAAGTAAGTTGATCCACATATGACAGCCTCGCAAACTGGTCATACTATCTTATTCTGGACATTTTGAGGGGCAGGGGCTCAAGTGGAAAAAAGGGCACTTTTCTAAACAAAACATTAAATATATTAGGGGTGTGCAATATTGTATATATCTCAATATTTTCTGAGGTAAACAATAATTAGATGACATTTTGCTGAGTGTGATATTGTGCTGATATCTTAAGGACTACCGTGGACACCTGACTCCTAAATTTTTTGATATTCTGCATATTCTGTGTGGTGATTAGTTCACAGCAGTGATAGAAATTAATATTTTCCAATAAGTTTAAATTGATTTTTATCTTTTATGAGCATTTTTACCTTTAAGACTTTTTTTTTCTGTTAAATTCTTAAATGGAATCAGTCAATTAGAATAATAAGTCATTTGGGCTGTTTACAGTCAAAATCAGTATTGACAAAATTAATCTTTGCAACGCAGAGGAAACACAGAATCTGCATTAGAAGGGGCACTTAGATGCATTTACACACTGTTTAATAAAGGACATGAATGTATTTATCCTGCAGTTACAAATGCATTAATACTGTTTTTATATTTTAAACATAAAACGTTAAATACTGATATTTGAAATTATTTAAAAAAATGAAAAGATACTTTAGGTGGCAGCAAGTCACTGTTAATAAGTGAGTCATTGCGACTGAACCGAATCATTTAAACGGGTGATTCAGTCAGGAACAAAACAGTGTCATATTGCTCAGTGACACAAATTGAAATTATATTTGTTGGCGAAATAGAGCAAAAACAGTCAATATTGTGTCTAAAACGTAAGTGTCTTAATATTAAATTCTTATTTATTGAACTGCTGTATAAAATCAATATCACATTTCTCATGTTGCGTTTGGAGAAAAACGTCACTCTTCGCGTGATACTGATTAACCATATGAAATGATATAAATATATAAATTTCTGCCCCCATATGTTGCATTTTGTGATCATTCTAAATGCATTTTAATAAATTGAATATTGAATCGTGCAGTGAAAGAACTTGGACTGATCTAACCTACTAGACTTGCTATTGCCTTAGCTAAAATTTAGCTAACTTGGTAGCTCTCATGAGTCAGGGGCGGACTTAGCGATTTGGGGGCTCTAAGCAAATTCCAGGTATGGGGCCCCAACAAAATAACTATGCTCGATCTCATAGTTTATAGTTTATTTATCCCTTCACAACCAGTAATAAGACACCCTGATGCTGTTATAAAGATTCAGGCGTATATTTGTTTGTTGTTTTGGATCACTAAAGGGGGCAAAGGAAAAGGCTTTCACTGGTCAATTTAATAATTGTCACAAAGTTTTTATTCTTTTTACTAACATACAATTATCCCATGCAACTCATTTAATATTCCAAGTGTTCTGAAGGCATATGGTAGGGTTTGTTGAGAAACAAATCGAAAATGTAATCTAAATTAGCCTATTATTAAGCAAAAATCTCCAGTCATTGCATTCGTGGATTTATTCGAATGCTTGGCAGTTCGCGCCGGCGCGCCCAAGAAAAGCACGCAACCCAGCAAGTAATTTTGAAACATCAAGAAAAATAAAATTATGACTTGAAACACAATAATTTCTTTACTGAGGTGAATATCCCTGTTCTGAGACAGACAGTATTATACAGCCTAGAATGTGCGAAAAGTGCGCTCTCTCATATAATCACTCACTTCAGTTCATTGCGATCTCACACATTCTGTTAATAAGCTCTCCACATGGCACAATGCATCTCTTATTTACATCGTATCTACACTTTGTTATAATGAGAGGATTCGTGAGCTTGCATAACTCGGCACTGAACAAAACTCTGGTGTTTTGATCGGTGAGTGGATTCTAACTTAAACACTTTGGGTCATTGTGTTCAAGAAATTAAACGATATGTCTGTGATTGGCTACACTGCTCAACGCTGCAAATATGTTTCGCCAATAGGCCTATCAGATGGGGCCCCCTGATTCCTCGGGGCCCTAAGCGGCCGCTTACCTCGCTTATTAAGCGAGTAAGATGGCGCCACACACGGCCACCTCATTGCTTGGCTCTCCAGTGTTTGTACTGTTTTTGTAAGGTTTCCTGTTTTTTGTTTGAAACACACCAAAATTTCACTGGTTTTCAATTATTCTGATGTTTTGCTGGACATTGTAGTCGGGGGAGCAGCTGCGCTGATCAAGCGCTTCAGGACGTGCAGACGGGGGAAGAGAGCCGGCGTACTCGTGAAGCTCCGGCAGTGCGGATTTCGAACGCCGTTGCCTAGCATCCATCTGGTGAATCTCCGCTCTCTACCCAACAAAACAGACAAACTTCTTCTGCTCTCCAGGACAAACAAGGATTTTTAAAACTCTGCTGCTCTGTTTCACGGAAACCTGGCTGAATGACGCCATTCCGGACAGCGCGCTACACCTACTTTCAGCTGTTTAGAGCAGACGCGGACGCAGAATCAACGGGGAAATTGCGCGGCGGCAGTTTTACGTTACAAGGAGATTGTGTTGTCCGATCTAGAAGCGCTTTCGTTAACTGCCAAAGCCATTCTATTTGCCGCGGAGTTTTGCTCGTGCATTCTCGTGAGTGGTTAAATTCCTCCGCAGCACAACGTTGAGCCTAGATTTACAGAAACTCGCTGATCAGATGCAGACAAACGAACAAACAACACCCAGACTCTGTTAAATAAATGTATTGGGGACTTTATAAAGCAAATCAGACGGCGTGTTACGTGTCCCACCAGAGACAGCATTATTTTGGATCACTGTTACACCGCAATAAAGGATGCATATCGCTCCGTCCCACAGGCAGCTTTGGGGCTCTCTGATCACTGTTTAGTTAATCTAATACCGACCTACAGGCAGAAACTGAAATCAGCTAAACCTGTATTAAGGACTGTAAAAAGATGGACAAATGAAGCAGAGCAGGATTTACAAGCTTGTTTTGACCTCACTGATTGGAGTGTTTTTGAAGCTGCTGCCACCGATCTGGAAGAGCTCACAGAGACTGTAACATCTTAAATCAGTTTCTGTGAAGACATGTGCATACCTACCAGGACTCATTTAACCTACAATGACAAACCATGGTTCACTGCAAAACTCAGACAGCTCCTTCAGGCCAAAGAAGATGCTCGCAGGAATGGGGACAGATTCTTGAATAAACAGGCCAAATACACACTGGAAAAGGAGATCAGAGTAGCAAAGAGGAATTATACTGGAAAGCTAAAGAATCAATTATTTTCCTGTGATCCTGCTTCAGTGTGGAAAGGTCTGAAAGACATCACCAATTACAAGACACCATCCCCCAGCACTGTGGAGAATCAACAACAGGCAGACGATCTGAAAAAAAGTTTTATTGCCGGTTGAAAAAACACCCTTCCACACCTCCTGCAACTCTCTCTCCCCCCCCTCCAGCACTCCAGATCAATGAAGATGACATGCGTCAGGTCTTCAGAAAGAACAAGAGAAGAAAAGCACCAGGCCCAGACGGTGTGACACCAGCCTGTCTGAAAACCTGTGCTGACCAGCTGGCCCCCATCTTCACACAGATCTTCAACAGATCACTAGAGCTGTGCGAAGTCCAATCATGCTTCAAACGCTCCACCATCATCCCCGTCCCAAAGAAACCAAAAATTACTGAACTTAATGACTACAGACCTGTGGCTCTAACGTCTGTGGTCATGAAGTCATTTGAAAAACTGGTTCTGACTTATCTGAAGGACATCACTGGACCCTTACTGGACCCCCTTCAGTTTGCAGACTTTACAGCGAAAAAACGAGTTGTGGATGATACAGTCAACATGGGGACTGGGATTACATCCATGCAAATCTAGACAGACCAGGGACATTATGGGAGGGATCCTGTTGGGATTTCAGAGTGGCGTTTACACTCTTATCTCTCCAACCTCCTCCTGCCCAAATTAACTCAGCTCTCCGTGCCCACCTCCATCTGTCAGAGCATCAACAGCTTCCTGACAGACAGGCATCAGCTAGTAAAGCTGGGAAAATTCTCATCTCCAGCCCGTACGACCATAGCATGTCGCACACCAGGGTTGACGTCCTATCCCATGCTCTCTCCATCATACACAAAATGACTGCCATATCTAAAGACCTCTGTCAAGCTCCTTAAGTTTGCAGACGACACCACACTCATTGGCCTCATTCAGGACGGTGACGAGTCTGCTTACAGACAGGAGGTTAAAGAGCTGGCTGTCTGGTGCAGTCTTAACAACCTGGAGCTTAACACGCTCAAAACTATGGAGATGATAGTGGACTTCAGAAGGGACCCCCCTGCTCTCCCTCCACTCACCATCATGAACAGCACTGTAACGACAGTGGAGACATTCAGGTTCCTGGGCACCACTATCTCTCAGGACCTGAAGTGGGACAATCACATTGAGTCCATTGTCAAAAAGGCCCAGCAGAGGTTGTACTTCCATCACCAAATGAGGAAATTCAACCTGCCTCAGGAGCTGCTTAAACAGTTCTACTCCGCCATCATTGAATCCATCCTCTGCACTTCTATAACTGTCTGGTTCAGCTCTTCTGCCAAATCTGACATCAGAAGATTACAGAGGATAGTCCAGACTGCTGAGCGAATCACTGGTTCAACCCTCCCTTCTCTCCAAGAACTGTACTCATCCAGAGCGTGCAAAAGGGCTAGCAAAATCACTCTGGACCCCTCACATCCAGCACACTCCCTCTTTGAACTGTTGCCATCTGGTTGACGCTACAGAGCACTGAGCACCAGAACGACCAGACACAGGAACAGTTTCTTCCCTCAGGCAATCCATCTCACGAACACTTAACAATAACTGTGGAACACACAACACTAGTATACATTATTTATTTAACACACATACTTATTTACATTTCAAAGGGCTTCACTTCTGCTGCTCTCTGCATGTCTGTGATGAGATGTGCAGCTGATCAAATGTGCGCTCCACTGCTGTGGTGCGGAGGCGCGGAGGGAGAAAGGCATCGGAACTCGACACTCGACAGTCTCAACATTTCCTGACCCGATCCGGCCTGATATTTAGATTTTTATTTGTTTGACAGGGACCACTGTGCGCAAACAGAAACACACACAATTGCACATATGTCATTTATAAAAAAAAACAAAAAACAAAAAAAAAAAGGGCACTTCTTCGAGGGGAAGAAACAGGGAAGGTGCTCAAGCCCCTTTGATATCATGTGTGCACGTGCCTGATCTTAATAGTTTACGTTTCTTCCCCACCACAGAAACCGCCACAGGTCCATCAATGCCATCAAAATTATTCATTTTTTTTAAGGGCTGCACGATAAATCACATGCGTTGGCAGGCGCAATAGTCAGTTAAAAACCAGTTCTGATTAGTAGTAACTCTCCATATGGGATTTCAGATTGGAGGCGGCATTAACTACACAGAGCCATAGATAACTGACAAGTACGCAACACGTTCCTATTCGAAGGCGATCTCTGCGCTTATAACGGCAATATTACGTAGCTGTAGTGATGGTACACTAAGGAGGTAGAGCTTTTGCATGTGGATCCAAACTTGGAATAGCCATCCTGATAACGTCGGGGGTCAGGAACACTCATCTCTGTTTAAATTCGATTAAAGACAAGTCTCTTTGGCCAAGCCTTCAAATAAGGCATTCATAATCTTTTACGGCAGTTATATCGGATCAAATGCCACATTATATCTTTAGTTTGGGTTTAAAAATCAGTTTGCTTGTTGGAACAGGCAGGCTACGCTAATTATGTTCTATATTTGTTTCCGTTTTTGCCAGGACAACTAGAGAGCCCCAGTAACTAGGATTTACACAAGATTCAGTCTGGATCCAGAACACCTGATAAGAGATGATGCCAACCCCTCAGAGGAACTCAGATGATGCCAACCCTGAACCAACATACAGAACTACCACATTTTGCCATAAGTTCGATTGCATCATATAATAATTGCGTTAATGTGTCATCGTCCTGTTTTTATACGTCTTCAAATTGATTTTTCGTACTTTCTGCCATTATGTACATTAGATGACAGTCACCACTGATAAACTGACATAAATATTGTAGAAACTTAATGGCTGTAAGTGCTGTGCAATGATTTGCATGGTGAAAAGGCTTTGTACAAATAACTTGACTTTGACACATTAGCGCCCAACACTCTGGGAATAACTTACCTAACATTGGTTGGGATGGCAGAACCCCTCTGTCAGTTTAATCTAATAAAGACCCATCTCTTTAACCTGGCTTACACATAACACACTAACACCTTTCTAATATTCAAATCCGTTAAAGGATTGTTAGGCTGCATTAATTAGGACAACCGGAACCGGGAACACTTCCCATAACACCCGATGTACTTGCTACATCGTTAGAAGAATGGCATCTAGGCTAATATTAGTCTGTTTCTTTTTATTCCGAGGTCACCGTAGCCACCATATCCAGTCTGTATCCAGATCAGATGGTCACTGCAGTCACCTGGATCCAGTACGTATCCAGCCCAGATTGTGGATCAGCACCTAGAGATGCCCTCGACAGCCCTGAATGTCAGCGGATACCAGGACAACTAGATGAGCCCCAGATTCAGATCCCCAGTAAAGACCTTGTCTCCTAGACGGCCACCGGGACAAGACCACAGGAACCAGTTGAGTCCTCTGCACAATGTGACTTTGCTGCAGCCTGGAATTGAACTGCTGGTTTCGTCTGGCCAGAGGAGAACTGGCCCCCCCCGACTGAGCCTGGTTTCTCACAAGGTTTTTTCTCCATTCTGTCACCGATAGGGTTTTGGTTCCTTGCCGCTGTCGCCTCTGGCTTGCTTAGTTGGGGACAATTAATTTTTTGTCCAAAGGGCTGGGGGGAATCACAAATTTCGGTTTTTTCGAAACCCTTTTTTGATTTGCATAGATAACTATTTTTTTTTAAAATATCTGACCTGGCGGGATGATTATGTGGGAAAAAACCAATTCAAAACTGAATTCAATGATGAACTGCCTTTAACTGAACAATGACGTGTTGACCATTGTAATTTTGAATAATGACCACAAATATTGTCCTGAATTACATGCTGTAGACTTGCTTTGACACAATCTGTATTGTTAAAAGCGCTATATAAGTAAAGGTGACTTGACTGAACGAAGATGGCATAAAACTAAACTAGAAATACACTTAAATAAACTCCGTCCCTCCCGAACCTATAATAAAAGTGTCACTCGCGGGTTAAAATGACCCGAAGGCCAAAAATGACACTTTTTTTTTTTGTCCAGAAAGCTTATATTGGTCCATTTGTACATTTTATTTTTCAAATTTTTTATGTAGTTTTTTTTTTTTGGTGATTGTTATTTTATTCAAATTAAATTCTGGATATTTTTATGAAAATGAGCATGTTTTTATACTTTTTTCACAAAAAAACAAACAAAAAGAAAGACACAATTTCTGCATTGTAGTAAATCAGCTCAACAGGGAAATATTTATGACTAATTATAACTGGTTATGATTAATAATAAATACTTAGATTATATCTTCGAATTAACTGTAGCAGAATCAATATTACAATTATTTGATCTGTCCGTCCACCGAGCAGACAATATAATCATTTATCAATTCAAGAAAAGATTATTTTCCTGGCCAAGGAAGAATAAACAGTCCTTCTCTGTGCAGTGCTAGCAGTAATTTAGCAAAATGTAGCAAAGGTTCACACATTCATTGACTTCGAATTGTGAGCAGCAAACAGAGGCAATCGATTGTGAATATACGGGATTTAATAAATGAAACTACAGCTAACACACAACAAGACTAAGCAAACCACATATATACAGAATGAAACAAAGTAAGGAAAAGAGAGAGGAAAGTAAAAGAATGGCAGTATTTCACATCAATTTTAAACACAACCTTTGAGAAACATCAGAGAATCAAAAATCACCTTAAAAGGGGCTGAAACGTAACACGCATCTAAATAATTGTAAACGTTTACTTGCATTGGTTTTGATTGCTGAACAAGAGTCCTGATGCGGTAGACAACGGAGGTCTTTGATGATTTTGTTAGGAGTGAGCTGGAAGTGTACTTCTGGTTCTTCTAAAGACAGGAAAAGTCCACAGTGAATCGAAGTTACTTGAAGATAAAAAAAACTGCCGAAAAACAAACTCAAGAGGAAAGTCTTGAGAGTCTTGGAAAGTGTCGTCTCAAAAGAAGAGGGTTTTCTGAGCAAAAATCATTTTGGGCTAATCACTTTTGAGGGTTTCTATTCTGGGTGGACTGACCAATACCAGGCGTGAATTTTTGAGCGGGAGAAGTTTCCTTTGTCTACCTTTATGGTCCATTTGCATGTTAATGGCCGGTCTGGAATTGCTGCAGTTTTAACCCAAAATATAGTACAAATCGTATGATGTGTTTCACAATCACATACTGTACATCATTGTTTGAGGAATAAAGAGCAGATAATATTGATACCAAGAAAGAAACATTTAGAATTGATTAAACCAAAGATACATCCATACACCTGAATATCAGTGTTTAGGGCTTAACTAATACAAATAACGAGTGGTAACTCAGCTAATCTAATAGGGAAACGTACAAACAACACATGCAATGTACCAGATATATTTGTAGAGTATAATAGAGTTTAAAACGCTTTAGTTGTGTGTTTGTGTGTGTGTTAGTTGCTTGGTCAGCAGGCCCACTCAGTGCCTGGCATCGGGGTCATTTTAACATTCTCTTTGGAAAGGTTTGAAGTCAGATGGGGAGATGATAGTGGGGGACTGCTTAGCATCTCCTTGATAGTGGGGAGAACCATTTGCAATTTAGCACCCATATAAATGTAGAATGTGGGGCCATGTCTGTAATTTATATGCAAATGTCAAAGGCTAAAAGGGTCTCTTAAGCCATAAAACCCCAAAGATCATGCATGATTCTACGCAGACGCTACAGCATATTTATATTTTAAACATGATGATCCATCAGGACCTAGGTCACTGAGTGTTTCTGATTCCATCTGGTGGGGAAAAAGTACGTAAAATTGCATTTTATGATTACAGCCACTAGAGGGGCCTATTGAATTCTATGGAGATTCTTAAATGAGCCAAATAAGTGAAATGTTTAAAACTACACCAACTTGAGGCTTTAAGCTTTCAGATATATCTCAAGGCTTTCAAATATATATCAAAACATAAAAAAACTATATTTTGTAAAAAAAAAAAAAAAAAATTGATACTGAACTTTGAACCAAACACAGCATATTCATTTAGAGTTTCATAAATATGTAATAAATATAAAAGATAAATTAAAAAATATAAATATGATATAAAATCATTGGTCTCCACCCCATCACTCAAATTTAACTGTGTTAAGTAAAAAAAATAAATCAAAATGACAGTCATTTCCCAGTAGAAACATCATAAATGCTATAATGTGTTTCAATGGCAGTGTGTGTGCCATGTGTGTGTGTGTATGTGTGTGTGGCCTGGGTGTCTGTGGTTATATGAGTATTTGTGCATTGGGGACATTCTGCAGTCTCAGCCCTTTGTTTGGGTATGTATCTTTTCTGGATTGTGTCAGATTTTATATATTAAAAAAAAATCTAATAAAAAAATGCTGTTCTTTTCGGACATTCCATTCATTCCTATGGCCGGGTCAAAATTACCCGCGAGGGACACTGCTTGTACTTTTTTATACACCTTATTTTATTACACCATAGGAATCCCGAATTGACTGAAATTTCTCGGTGTGTTCATGCGCAAGTTGTGACAAAATTAAATCAATAAAATCTGCAGTTTTTTCGTAAATTCCATGCTTTTCCAGTGGCGGGTCAAAATGACCCCCCAAGGGACACTTTTGATGCTTTTTATATATCACCCACTTAAACTGCTCGAATTCACTATAATTTTTTTTCATGTATTCCGGTTCAAGTGTGACAAAAGCAAAAAAGTCTCATAACATAACGATCAACGCTCGATTTTTAAAAAATCTTTAAAAATGAGTTTTGGATCAAAATGACCCGAGGGTTTTAATAATCTTAAAATTTACAATAAAGAAATTCATAGAACACGGCAAGCTTATTTCTCAAACCTTATAAATGCAAACATCAATAACCCCGATTATTATTTAATACAATAGATTCACTAATAAATCATAAAATTGATTATAGTTCTGAGTTACCAAGTTCGAAATGTGAAGAGTTTGCTTGCTACTTCAGAGATAAAGTTATAAACATTAGATCAGGAATCTGTTTAATAAATGATAATCAATCAATTATGCTCCCTCCATTATTAGGTGTAGAGAATACTATTAAAATTGAAAGTTTTACTTTGGTTGATGTTGAGACACTAATAAAGGTTGCAATAGAACTGAGACCATCTACTTGTTCCTTTGATCAAATTCCTACCTCTCTTTTTAAAAGTATTTTTGACTCCATATCTATTGATATCCTTGCGATAGTAAATCACTCCCTGCAGCTTGGCATTTTCCCTTCTGCTCTTAAATCTGCCCTAGTAAGACCTATGTATAAAAAAGGTAGCTCAGATATTTTAACTCCTAGTAATTATAGACCCATCTCAAATCTTACATTTCTAAGTAAAATATTATATAAAATAGTTTTTAATCAGTTGAATACATTCTCAAATGCAAATTCTAAACTAGAGATGTTTCAGTCTGGTTTTAGAAAATACCATAGGACAGAGACCACTCTTATTAAAGTTGTAAATGACATAAACATAAACCTTGACAGAAATTGGCCTTCAGTTCTGGTGCTTCTTGACTTGAGTGCTGCGTTTGATACAATAGATCACCAGATTCTTGTAAATAGATTAAGTGACTGGTTTGTCTATCTGGAAAAGTTTTAAATTGGTTTTTATCATATCTTAGTGAAATGACATTTGTAGTATCTATTAATAATACGTTGTCTGAATATTACAAGGTACCATATGGGGTTCCTCAGGGATCAGTTTACTGCTTTTTAATCTATATATATGTTACCTCTTGGCCACATCATCAGGAGGCATGGTATCTCTTTTCATAGCTATGCTGATGACACACAGTTGTATGTAGCCGTGTCTTCTGATGACGCTGTGCAAATTGATACACTTGCAAATTGCATCCAAGACATAAATGTCTGGATGTCACAAAACTTCTTACAACTCAACCAAGACAAAGCTGAAGTTTTGGTTATTGGATCAAAAGCACAGAGAGAGAAATTGACCCCTAAACTAAATATACTCGGATTAAACCCAAGCCATGTGACTAAAAAATTAGAAGTTGTCTTTGATTCTGATTTTAACTTTAAAGCTCATGTACATAATATTACCAAAACAGCATTTTATCATCTGAAGAACACTGCTAAAGTAAGACCATTTCTTTCTCTGAGCAGCACAGATAAATTAATGCATGCATTTATAACTAGCAGGCTTGACTATTGTAATGCCCTTCTTTCTGATCTACCAAAGAATACAATTAATCCAAAATACTGCTGCTCAAATATTGACAAAAGCCAAAAATAGAGATCATATTACACCAGTATTAAAGTAATTACACTGGTTACCTGTTAGTTTTCGTATTGATTTTAATAATCTTTTATTAGTTTATAAGGCATTGCACAGACATGCTCCAGACTATCTTTCAAAAATGCTTACAGTATATGAACCCAGAAGGACTCTTAGATCCTCTGACTCTTTTCTTCTAACTGTACCTCATAGCAGAACTAAAAAAATTGTTGATGCTACTTTTAGCCATTATGTTCCTCGCCTCTGGAACAACCTTCCAGAGAACATAAGATGTGCTGAAAACATTAATACTTTTAAATCTAAATTAAAAACATACATTTTTTTTAGTCTGGCCTTTCTGTAAAGACTTATAAAACCTCTGTATATTTCATGTGTTTTGTTTTGCCTCAATTTTACTGTTTTATTTTATATTTCATATTTCTATCTTTCTAAATGTCATTCTTATTTGTGTATTTTAATGGGTCAATTTTATTTCAGTTTTGAATTATGGTCAGTTAATTTTTATTAATTGCTTTATAATTTTCGTTTATCTTGTCCTGTAAGCACTTTGAATTGCATTAATCTGCTTAGAAAAGTGCTATATAAATAAAACTTGCTTGCATAAATATGACCCAAAACATAATTAGATTTTCACTCAAATCCTGAAAGTAGACAAAGAGAATCCAATCAAACGAAGGAGACAAAAATATATACTTTGTCATTTATTTATTGAGAAAAATTATCTGGTGTTAAATATTTTTGAGTGGCAAAAGTATGTGAATCTCGCGTTCAGATCTGGGTGACCCCCTTTTGCAGCATAACTGCTTGTAAAGCTATGGTAACTGCTGTGATCAGTCCTGCACAACACTTGTCGGAATTTTAGCCCATACCTCAGTACAGAACCACTTCAACTATATGATTTTGGTAGGTTTCCTCCCATGAACTGCTTGCTTCAGGTCCTTCCACAAAATTTCATTTGGATTAAGCCCCAGAATTTGACTTGGCCACTCCAAAACCTTAACTTTGTTCTTCTTTAACAATTCTTTGGTAGAACGACTTCTGTGCTTGGGGTCGTTGTCTTGCTGCATAACCCCCTTTCTCTTGAGATTCAGTTCTCGGAAAGATGTCCTGATGTTTTCCTTCAGAATTTGCTGGTATAAATCAGAATTCATTGTTCCATCAATGATGGAAAGCCATCCTGGACCAGATGCAGCAAAACAGGACCAAACCATGATACTACCACAACCATGTTTCACAGATGGGATAAGGTTCTTATGCTGGAATGCAGTGTTTTCTTTCTCCAAACATAACGCTGCTCATTTAAACCAAAATGTTCTAATTTGGTATAATCATTCCACAAAACATTTCTCCAGTATTCCACTAGCTTGTCCACATGATCTTTAGCAAACTGCAGATGGGCAGCAATGTTCTTTTTGGAGAGCAGTGGCTTTCTCCTTGCGACTCTGCCATGGACACCATGATTGTTCAGTGTTCTCTTGATGATGGGCTCATAAACATTAACATTAGCAAATGTGAGAAAGGCCTTTAGTTGCTTTGAAGTTAGCCTGCAGTCCTTTGAAACATAGTGGACATTTACACGTCTTGCTTTTAGAGTGTTCTTTGTTGGTGGACCACTCCTGGGGAGGGTAACAGTGGTCTTGAATTTCCTCCATTTGTACACAATCTGTCTGACTGTGGATTGGTGAAGTCCAAACTCTTTATGATGTCTTTGAAATCTTTTCTAGCCTGATGAACAACACCAACTCTTTTTCTGACGTCCTCGGAGATCTCATTTGTTTGTGCCATGATACACTTCCACAAACATGACCAAACTTACTAGATCCCTGTTCTTTAAATAAAACAGCGGCACACACCTGACACATGATAGTTCATCCTCACTGACGGATAAAAACACATCTGAAAGATGACCTATAACGTACCACTTCAATTAAAAGCAATCTAGAGATTTCACATACTTGGTTGCTTAACATCTCGTATATCGGAGACATTTTGCTGAATTAATAAATGACAAAGTATATATTTTTTATCTAATTTGTTCTCTTTGTCAGCTTTCAGGACTTGCATGAAAATCTGATGATTTTGTGGGTTATATTTATGCTTATATTTATATGTATGTGTGTGTGTGTGTGTGTGTGTGTGTGTGTGGTGTGTAATTAATTTAAAATACTAAATCAACTTTTCTATTTAAATTTCGTTGATTAATTGAATAACTGATGACAGACAAAGTAGAATCCCAGTGGTAATCTGCATCCCTCTTACAGTGTAAGTATTATGAGCATGTGCATCCCCAAGACTTTCCTAACATTTCCTTGTTTCACCCAACTACTCTGTTAATATCTCTCCATCTCATATTAAAACACAGAATGCAGAATGCATATCTTGTACAGGAACTGCTGAGCCACAACTTCAACAGCACTCTACTTTAATTGAAAATAAAACTTCACTGAAGAATGTCATAACCTTAGAAAGGACCTCATATTTGATATAAACTATTCCACATTTCCCAGTATGACACACATTCAAAAATAATTGAGGAAAGGAATCAGGTATGCCCAGCATTGAGCCCAGCTGCACAACTTATATTAATCAAATACATTATTATTACCTCTGAATTACCTGTATAAATGATTTAACAGAAAGAATCTATGACTTTGAGTCAATCTGACTTGCAAATTAAATTCAGAATCAATAATTAATGGATGGATGATGTGGGGATTAGGCCTGTTCCACACATCCTGCACTTGCCTGTGCATGAGCAGTGAGAGCGTCATTGCAGACTCATATTTCGCTTTCACACTGATAGAGCTTCTGCAGTGCAACAGAGCAGCCACTCTGTACTGGAAATTTCTGATTTATAACATTGAGTATTTCCTTTAAAGTATTTAGAGTGCATACACTTTCTTTATTATAAAGTATTATAATGTTGAAATGTTTGTAGAATAAAATGTTGGAGGTCATAAAACTGGAGATCATTTTGGTTAATTATTTTGTTTTAATTATACAGCATACTGTTTATAACAGATATTTGGCTGCTCACAACGTTAACGACTGGGGTGCTAAAGGCCATTACAGTGGGTTTATTTCCCGGGGCATGTGATGTCTGCACTTGTATATACCAGTGTTTTCATTGCTGTTCCTGGTGCAGCAGTGTGGAGCTGAGGGGTTTTGTTACATGACACTGTGCTCACCAGACTGCCTGATTGACTATGTAGCATTTTATAGCATGTGTTTATTGGCCCCTTCTTCCTTGGTACAAGTAACTGGGGGTTTATCATTCATGTACTTGTAGTCAACGCTGGGAGCACTGATGTAGTGCTCTACCCCACTACTGTAATAGGTACATTGCAGGAGGTATATCTGGTGAATTCTACTCTGTTGAATTGGGAACATTAACTGAAGAAGAACAGAAGCAGAGTTGAGCCCTTCTCTGGGAGTTTCAAAATGTGTTCACCACTCATGAAAGAGCTTTAGGGTGTACAAACCTCTAGTCGCATGACTAGACCTCTGACCTCTGACTTGACATATTCCGGTCCAACAGTGGTGCAGGCGTATTCCACCATCAGAATACAAGCTGGCAAAGACCCATAGTTGCTAGATGCACAGATCATTCAGGAGAGTTGCAGTCTATATGCCTTTCCGATCATATTAGGATGTGTTAACTGCCATCAACTTAACTCTAAGTCCTGCAAAGACCCCTTCCCATTGCCTCAGATTGAGGAAATGTTGGACCTCTTTGGCAGGTGCCCGTTGGTTCTCTACATTAGATCTGACCAGCGGGTACAACCAAGTTCCAGTTTTTGAACCCAATGGTGTCACGACCGCTTTTTGTATACCCTTTGGACTTTTTGAATGGAATTAATTGTGTGCCTTTTTGCCTGCATAATGCACCAAGTACTTTTGGTGACCAAAGGCATCAGTCTGTCTTGTTATACCTTGACAACATTAGTTTGTTCTCTACATATGTGCAGCAACATTTGCAGCAACTGAGGGTTGTGTTGGGTCGTTTGAAAGCTGAGGACCTTTAGGTAAAACTGGAAAAGTGCAAATTTTTTGAGAGGAGATGAGTTATCTGGAGCATGTTATCTTCTTTTCGGGGGTTGTGACAGGTCCTAAGAAGATTGAGGCTGTAGTCCAGTGGGCTCGCCCTACGACGGTGTCAGAGCTGCAAACTATCTTAGGTTAAGCCAGCTATTATAGGTGCTTTGTGGAGGGTTTTTTCCAAGTAGGCAGCCCCATTACTCAAAGTAGTGTCAGAGTTGATGAGAGTTTAGTCTAGTAAGCATGGTCAGGAAGTAACTGCGGTATGGTCAGAGCAATTTGAGGAAGTGTTTCAAGCTTTGCTCCGGTGTTGGCCTATGTGGATTTTACTCATCCCTTTATTTTAGAGGTTTATGCCAGTTATGTTGGACTAGGAGCAGTACTAGCTGGTTATAGAGGTAGGGAGGAAGTTCTGGCAACAGGGGCAATGTATTGTACAAAGTGCTATACAATTAAAGGTGACATGACTTGAATGAGATGTTAATTGCTTAACTACGATCAACTGTGATTTGACTTGATTCGACTTGTTATATGTAAGATCAGCTGTGACTTGACTTGACTCATGAAGATCAACTGTGACTTGACTTGATTCATGACGATCAACTGTGACTTGACTTGACTCATGAAGATCAACTGTGACTTGACTTGATTCATGAAGATCAGCTGTGACTTGACTTGACTCATGAAGATCAGCTGTGACTTGACTTGACTCATGAAGATCAGCTGTGACTTGACTTGACTCATGAAGATCAGCTTTGACTTGACTTGACTCACGATGATCAGCTTTGACTTGACTTGACTCATGAAGAACAAGTGTGACTTGACTTGACTCATGAAGAACAACTGTGACTGGATTTGACTCAGGATTTGCAGCTGTGACTTGACTCATGAAGATCAGCTGTGACTTGACTCATGAAGATCAGCTGTGACTTGACTTGACTCATGACAATAAACTGTGACTTGACTTGGTTCATGAAGATAAGCTGTGACTTGACTTGCCTCATGACGATCAACTGTGACTTGATTTGACTCAGGATTGGCAGCTGTGACTTAACGGGGTGCTGTTGTGTCTGCCATTTTGTGAGTGTGATCTAGTGTGGCCGCCATTACACGAGTGAGTGCAAGGTCGCGTTCCTCCGCGAAGCCCACAGTGAACGTTGAACCAACAGTCAACAAAGCATAGTCCATAAAATCACTTAGAGATGAACGGGGATTCTCACGTATTAGTCACGATTTGAGCGGCTGGTTAATGCCCTCACAAAAGAAGTCTATCAGCACACAGTCCGGCAGATCAGAGAAACATGCAATATCTAAATACTCTTGAATATAGCTCTCGAGCGATCGTGTGCCCTGCTCAAGAGCTAATAACATTCTTGCGGTGTCCATACCTGGCCAGTGTCGTTCAGGAAAGCCGCTGGATCCTTGTGTGGCCATGTATTCTGTTACGGAGGGAACACAGGAAGTGTGCGGATCCATCTGCAAGGCTTTATTAACAGGGATGTGGTCAAAAACAGGCATAGGTCAGAAAATGGCAAACAGGTATATTGATGGCAAGGCAAGATGGATAATCCAGTACAAGGCAAGGTCCAAGCAGGGCGAACATATCCATTGAGCAGAGACTCGAGGGATTCTCAGGTACACAGGCAGGGATCAGAACACGGGGAAACAGACAAGACAAGATGAAAACAAGGAAAAACAAGACACTAGGCTCGGTAATGCAGCTATCGCTAGATGAGTGATAAACGCAGAACAATACACAGCGATCTGAACAGGAAATGAGAGAGTGTTAAATAGAGTGTGTAATGGCTCTCAGGTGAGCGTGTGATTAGTGACGGCTGTGTGATCAGTGAATTCAGCTGTGTAAGTGCAATGGATGATGGAAACTGTAGTCCGGAGTGACATGTAACAGTCTGTGTAGTGGGAGAGTCAATATAATAGGAGGAAGGACTAGGGCAATCCCGGAAGCCACGGGACGATGCGTGACTGCTGATCTCTCTATAGTGTGGATCTTAGCATTGCGTGACACTATTTGACCGTAAATCTTTTAACCCTCAAATGGTCCTTGTTTAATGTTTACACTTATGGTTTTTGGGGTCAATATGACCCCAAAATTGAAAGAGTAATTTGTAAAAAATATATACATTTTTAATCATACAAATAATATATAATTTGTTTTTGTTTACTTCTCATCTATACATTAAAACTGTGTTTTGGGAGATATGAAGTACTTATGTACCTGTTTACCACAAAATTCCTCAACTACACCATTAGCTTGCATGTGAAATATACATTTTTTATGAAAAAATCACTTAAATGATGATCTAAATGTAATTTAAGTTGTTTCTGAATATTGATCTAGGTTTTAGGTGTAAAATTCTGCCATCTGCTGGTTAGAGAAAAACTTGTAGAAATCAGAGTTTTTGAAAGGATAATGTAGTGACCATATATATCCAGCAGAGGTCCATAGAGATCCATTCATTTTTCTGGAAGTGGCCAACTGCTCCTCTCACAACTTTTCTGATATATATTTTGAATATATATTGAAACATTATAAAAACATTAAAAACAGTATTTTTCTGAAAGGTTAACATTTGTTTTTGTTGTTTGAGGTATTTTGAAGTGCCTGCTTTTGCAATAATGCCACATAAGTTGTCACTAAATCTTGATTGCAGGCACATACTTATTTCAATCTAAAAAGTAAAATAAAAACTATTTATTTTACTTAAATGTAAATAAAACCAATACCAAAAAAACAAAAACTAAATTAGACTAAACTAAAAAACAACAACTGCAATAATCAGATATGAATGGTGGGTGTGAGAGTGTGTGCGTGTGTGTGTGTACGTACGTGAGTGAGTATGCTCGTTCCACACTGCATTTGTGCTCTAGTATCAGGCTTTCATTTTTGTGTGGACATTTTCAGATTTATGCAGGATTTATTGATTTTATTTGCCAATTTTTATAAAAATGTTCTTTGTTGCAGTCACACGTTTGTGTGTGTGTGTGAGTGTGTGTGTGTGCGTGTGCATGTGAGTGAGCATGTCTTTTATACATTGCATTTGTGATCTAGTACCAGGCCTTCATTTCTGTGTGAAAATTTTCAGATTTATACTGGATTTATTTTTTACTTTTTTTGACAAATTAAATAAAAATATAGAGATTGTTTTGCATTTCCCATTCATTTTCAATTGGGTCATATTGACCCCAAAGACCAGATTTGTAAAAAAATAAATAAAATTACATAACTTCAGAACAACCGAATCAAGCCCGTTTTTTTAATGTGAATACAGATAGAAAATGTTGAAAAGTCACAAAATCTTATTCACTGAGATTAAGGGAACCCCATTTTTTTTAACTAAAGAAAAGTGATTGGTCATTTGACCCCAGGAAACTATGAGGTAAATGATAGAAATGTATGTTGACATTCATGGAATTGCACTGGCATGGTTCAAATTGTACTGACCACCATCAATTCATAGCAGTAAAGGAAGAGATATCATATCAATTACACATACAGTATGGATTACCAAAAGGCTCAGTAATAGGGCTGTTACTTTTCACGTTTTACATGTTACCCCTGGGAGATATCATCAATGAACATTCAAACAACAGCTTTCACTGTTGTGCTGATGATATGCAGCTCTATATTAATTTGCGGCCTGACGAAACATATCAAAACACAATACTAACAGAATGTATAGTTGATATAAAATAATAAAATATTGGGTGACTAGTAATTTCCTAGTGCTAAATTCTAAAAAAAAAAAAAAAAAAAGGTTTAATTATTGTACCAAAAACTATCATATAATTACATGAACACTGTCTAAAAGTGATGGTGCTCTGTCAATTCTTGGTCATCAGTCAGATGTGCTACTGATAGCAAATCTTTCATTTAAAAGACAGTATCACAGCATTTTTTTTTTTGTAAAACCAAATTTTTCCATCTTAAAAATATCTCTAAATTATGATCTATGCGCTCATTGTCAAATGCAGAAATGTTAAATCATGCGTTCATGACCTCAAGGCTAGTTTATTGTAATGCTTTTTTGGGTGGTTGTTCTGCACGCTTAATAAACAAACTACAGCTGGTCCAAAATGCAGCAGCTAAAGTTCTTACTAGAACCAATAAATATGACCATGTTAGCCCAGTTCTGCATTGTTCGGGAGGCAGGCAAACTCTGACAGTTTAAATCTAGATTAAAGACCCATCTGTTTAACCTGGCATACACAAAGCACACTATCACATTTCTAATATTAAAATCCATTAAAGGATTTTTAGGCTGCATTAATTAGGTCGACTGTAACCGGGAACACTTCCCATACGTCCCAATGTACTTTTTACATCGTAAGAAGAATGGCATCTAAACTAATATTAGTTTGTGTCATTCTTATTCCAAGGTCACCGTAGCTGCCAGGTCCAGAATGCAGTTACCCAGATCCAGTCCGTACTAGGGACAAGCAGGCTGAGACCATGGCTCGTGTTCTGGTGAATGAGTGTTTTTTCTAGTTTGGGGTCCCTGGTTGAATTCATTCTGACCAGGGCTGCAAAACAAAAAAAAAAAAAAAAAAAAAAAAAAAAAAAACAAAAAAAAAAAAAAAAAAAAATCTTTTTAATCTCTGTGGATACAGAGTTGTGTCCTTATCAGGTGGATAAGTTGTACAGCACCACTTTACCTTGAGAAGTTCAATCGAACCTTACATAG
This sequence comes from Sinocyclocheilus anophthalmus, assembly GCA_018155175.1. Taxonomy (NCBI): domain Eukaryota; kingdom Metazoa; phylum Chordata; class Actinopteri; order Cypriniformes; family Cyprinidae; genus Sinocyclocheilus; species Sinocyclocheilus anophthalmus. The sequence continues at coordinate 32,560 of JADLZN010010185.1, read as the reverse complement.
TTTGCTACAAACTCTGTCCCCTGAGAGAAAGACATACTGGGCACCTTTTTTAGGACAAGTGATGGCCTGATGTGGAGTGGTATTATAACAGAAAATGTAATTTCCCATATTTCCTCATGTTTGGGCAGGAGCCGAGGTTGCCTATTGATTTTTTGCTCAGCAGAGTACAGGAGCCAGTGGCAAATAGGGTGCATTAGTAGGTGGAAGAGCACCAGGCACATTTAAAGGGCACCTTTTAAGGTGCTTGAGGCAGGCTGCAGTAAGGTGGAACTTGATCGGCGGGTTAAGGAGCTGCCTTTGTATGAAGGTCATTTGGCTCACCTGCATGATCATGGGGTCGTCATAATATACATGATCTGTGGAGTTTGACTGGGTGGTCAAAGCTCAAAAGGTTGGTGGATCAGTGTATACAGTAGCTCCAGTACAAGACTGGGAAAAAGTATGTCATGCTCATCGGTCATCTTTGAAAACCTGAGCCCAGGGTGAGTCAGCACCTGGTAAACTTCCAGAGATTAGGGTTGAGTTTCCAGTTGAGGTAACAACTGAGGAGGAACAAGTAGATGGAGACTGGTTTATGTGATGTTGAAAATTCCTACTGTGGCCCGGGAAGGTATGGTGGTTAACAAGCTGCCCTCAAGGAGCGATGGACATTGTTGTTTCTAGTGTGGATGATTCAGCAGGGATCTCACATATAGAGGCCAGTGGTAGTGGTATGAGTTCTTTGTCAGTACCAATACCTACTTGGAGGGGGCCTCCTAGTCAGTCTGGGGTAACCCTATGACATATGGGACGAGAAAGGGCTGGACAAAATTCTAACTTACATCATCTTGCATCATCACTTGTACATAACAGTGCTTTCATTGCTGTTCCTGGTGCAGCAGCGTGGAGCCGACGGGTTTTGTAAATTACACTGTTTGCCAGACTGCCCGATCGACTGTGTAGCAGCTGAAAGCTATTGCTAGCATGTTATCAGACTGTGTTTGCTCTATGCTCCTTCCAGCATGCTTATTTCAGCTTTACTAATGAGAAATATGAAGTCTGTATGGGCTCAATAAAGCAAACCAGTATGTAAGAGACCATTTGAAATACTGTATATATGTTCCAAATATAAGCATGGACGAATTGAGTTATGAAACATTGAAGATGTCTGTGTAATTTAATTTGCAATTTGACAGATTTTCTGTAACTGTCTTTGTACCTTGTGTGTGTATATGTATTGTAACCGGAAATTGCAAATACTTGTGCTGAAATTGTCCTTCTCTGACACCATACCCTGGTAGCACACATACATCATGGAGATGTCTATTTGACGTCTACATTTACATCTGGAAGACATATTTTTAATAGTGTTTGCTCATATGCAGTATGTCTATAGGGCGTTTCCTTTTAGATGTCAAATAGACGTCTATTAGATGTTTTAAAGATGTTTATGCTTTAGAATGTGTGTAAAATTGACATCTTACAGACGTCTGTCAGATGTTTGTACACAGCAGAGGCTTTCCAGATCAAGTTATCTTTAACAGACATCTTGCAGATGTACGTGTGCTATCTGGGTAATGATCAGGCGGGCTAGTAAGCTTAATAAGATGGTGGGCAGACATGAATGTGAGACGCTGACTGTTTGAGTCTACATTGTTTTAATGTGGGTTTTATACTTTATGACAAAAGGATTAACATATTTTTTATCATATTCGCATTCCTTGGTGAGCGTAGCAAGGTATGTTGACTGTAATTAAAGAAATACATGTAAGTAAAAATTAATGTTTGTTGGGTAACGCTTTAGATTACAGCCCACAATGTACAGCGTAATTAAACAGAATTTACAATGTACCTATTTGTAACTATAGAGTACCTCCACAGTACCTACTTGTAGGTATAAGGGAACAATATGCAAAATTTGGGGAATAAAGGAGTAATAATCTCTAAAATTACAAATCATTTATACTGTAAGTATTTTATAACTAAAGGGCACCTATTCTGAAATTACGTGGTATGTATGACACACAGATCGAAATTTACAGCGTAAGCATAAATTACAGCTGTATGTATGTGTAGGTAAACGGAAACAATGTGCAATGTTTGGGGGATAAGGGGGTAATGACTTGGAAAATTAAAAGTATTTATACTGTTAGTATTTCATAAGTAAGGTGTAACTATTCTAATATTACGTGGTATGCATGACCTACTGTGTTAGGCAACAATATTATGAAGTTAGAAGTTGCCTTATTGTAATAACACAAAATATGATGCAGTATATTTTTACACTACGTACTGGGTACTTATTGCATTATTACAACACATATCTTACATGATACAAATAGTAAACCGTAGTATACTTGTAACGAGGAGGCTGAAGCCGAGTGAGAATCCATATGCAGAAGTTTATTTAAAGGGCAATCCAGAAACAGCGTCAGAAAGGCAGTAGTCTAAACACAGTCAATCAGTCCAATCGGCAGCCAAAACAGAGGGAAAATCCAATAATCAGAAGTAGAATCAAACAGGCAAGAAGTCATACACAATATCAACTGGCAATGGTAATAGAATGCTTGGTAAGGCAGTGAGACTGGCAATACTTCGCAGAGAGTGTTTGGGCAAGCCATGCTTTATGGCTGCCAAACAGGAAGTCACCAACGAGGCAGCAGAGGGAGCGTGACAGTCAATACTTGGGTGAGGGCTCCCTCTGCTGGCCTGGTATTACAGAACCCCCCCTCTAAGAGCGACTCCTGGCGCTCGACGAGGACATCCCCATGGTTGTGGAGCTGGTCGGTCGGGTCTGGCTCTGTGGAATTCCTCGATGAGTGATGGATCCAGAATGTCAGATGCATTGACCCAAGATCTCTCCTCAGGCCCGTAGCCCTCCCAATCCACCAGATATTGGAGCTGACCCCCTCTACGCCTAGAGTCCAGCAACATATTGACCTTATAAGCAGGTGGTCCGTTGATTTCTAAAGGTGGCGGTGGCTCTTGATGCTCGGCGTTGGGGTCAGCATCCGGGTGGAAGGGTTTAAGGAGAGAGACATGAAAAGGAGAAATACGATAAGTGGCAGGAAGCTCAAGTTGGTAAGTGACTTCATTGATTTGTCTAATGATCTTGAAAGGGCCAACATACCTGGGGCTTAGCTTCATGCTAGGTAGCCGTAGCTTGAGGTCCCTCGTGGAGAGCCATACTGGTTGGTAGGGAGGGTGCAGACGGCGTCGTCGGTTGGCCTGGAAACTTTGTGTCCTGACAGCCCTTTGTAGATGGATGTGAGCACTGTCCCACACCCTCTCACTACGCCTGATCCAGTCGTCCACTGCTGGGACAGATGAAGGTTCTCCTGACCACGGGAACAGAGGAGGCTGATATCCTGTAGAAGAATGTGTCAGGGAATTTTGAGCATATTCGGCCCATGAAAGGAATTCTGCCCACCGATGTTGTTCTCGGCTACAATAACTGCGCAAATATCCTGGTTTAGTCGTTCAACTTGTCCATTAGACTGAGGGTGGTAGCCTGAGGTGAGGCTTATGTTTATGTCAAGCTGCTTACAGAAAGCTTTCCAGACTCGTGAAGTGAATTGAGTTCCTCTGTCCTCAGGCAGACCATAGATTCTGAATACATGGTGGAAAAGAGACTGTGCTGTTTCCATGGCTGTAGGGAGAACCTTGAGGGGTATTAGTCGGCATGATTTAGAGAACCGGTCGATGATCACCAGAATGGTAGTGAATCCATCAGAGGGAGGTAGGTCAGTGAGGAAGTCGATCGATAGATGTGTCCAGGGGCGTTGTGGAATGGGTAATAGTTGTAACAGGCCGGAGGGTAGTTCTTTGGGGGTCTTTGATTGGGCACAAACTTGACATGTCTTGACATAAGTGGTAACATCTCTACTTATTGAAGGCCACCAGAAATAATTCTGTAGCAGGTTGATTGTGAGCGAGATCCCTGGATGACCTGAACATAGAGTTGTGTGAACCCACTGCATGACTCTGTGGCGAAGAGCATGGGGTATGTAATGCTTGGTTGGGGGGCAGTCGGCTGGTGGTGGTTCTTGCTGATGGGCTCTTTGAATTTCCTCCATGATGTCCCAAGTAACTGGTGCGATGATGACGGTTGGGGGCAGTATAGTTTCAGGTGGACCAGGAATGACAAGAGAGTCATGGCGTCTTGACAGAGCATCTGCTTTACTGTTCTTACTTCCGGGTCTGTATGTAACTGTGAACTGGAAGCATATAAAAAACAGGGACCATCGAGCTTGGCGAGGATTCAGACATTTGGCACTTTTGATGTACTCCAAGTTCTTGTGGTCTGTGATAACTTGGAACGGATGGACTGCCCCCTCTAATCAGTGTCTCCACTCTTCAATAGCGGCCTTCATTGATACCAGTTCCTTATTGCCCACATCATAATTACATTCTGCCTGCGTGGGTTTTCTTGAAAAGAAAGCACATGGATATAATTTACCAGGTTGTCCGTGACGCTGGGAGAGTACAGCTCCAATGCCACTGTTATATGCGTCCACTTCAACCACAAAGGGGAGATTAGGGTCTGGATGTCGTAATATGGGTGCTGTTGTGAAGCTAACCTTGAGGGTATTGAAGGCCTTGGCTGCATCTTCTGTCACTTCAGTTTGGACGGTTTACCCTTGAGGTGAGAAGTCAGCGGGGAGGCAATGGAGCTGTAGCCACGGATGAAGCATCTGTAAAAGTTAGTAAATCCTAAGAACCTCTGCAGTTCCTTGACGGTAGTTGGTTGTGGCCATTCGCTGACTGCCTTGACTTTGGATTCATCCATTTCTACCCCTTGATGGCTGATGTTATACCCCAGAAATGTTGTTTGTGAAACGTGGAACTCACATTTCTCTGCCTTGACAAAGAGTTGATTCTCGAGGAGACGTGAAAGATTCATCTTGACGTGTTGGATGTGCTCTGCTTCTGACTTGGAATAGATTAAGATGTCGTCGATATAAACTATCACATATTGATTTAACAGATCATGAAGTATCTCATTAATGAATGACTGGAACACAGCTGGAGCATTGGCTAGGCCATATGGCATAACGAGGTACTCGTAGTGCCCCCTAGTGGTGAGAAAGGCTGTCTTCCACTCATCCCCTTCGCGGATCCGGATCAGGTTGTATGCACTTAAATCCAATTTAGTAAAAATCTTTGCCTCTCTGAGTTGTTCAAGGGCTGCTGGAACCAGAGGGAGTGGGTAGCGGAACTTAACTGTTACATTATTCAAACCTCTATAGTCGATACAAGGACGAAGTCCACCATCCTTTTTGTCTACAAAGAAGAAACCTGCAGCGGCTGGAGATGTTGAATGGCGGATGAATCCATTGTTTAAGGCTTCTTCAATGTAACTCTCCATAGCTTGGGTTTCGTCAGGGGTTAAAGGGTACACTTTACTTTTGGGTGGTATGGCATTGGAAAGGAGATGATAGCACATCCCCAGGGACGTGAGATGGTAATTTGGGGTGGGTTTTTTTTTTTTTTTTTTTTTTTTTTTTTGCCGTCACTTGGCTAATCCTCGCATAGGTCGATGTAACAGTCTGGGACTTTAGTGGTTTGTTCGATGACAGGGCTTTCAACACTGGTAGACAGGCACTGAGGTGAAATGTCAGAGTGCATACAATGGGTCAAGCAAAAATTTGACCAGCGGGTTAACTCACCATGATGCCAGGAAATAACTGGGTCATGAACTGATAGCCAAGGAAAGCCTAGGATGATTTAATTTCTTGGAGAGTCGATTACATAAAATGAGATAGCCTCTTGATGGAACAGGCCGCCTTGGGTTGAATGGGGTGAGTTTGTTCCGTTATGCCATCTCCAATGGGTGAATTATCAACTGCTCGGATCTTGATAGGTGGTTTACAAGGTTGAGTGGAAATGTTGTATTTGATGACGATGTCTTTGTGAATGAGGTTTAAGGCAGCTCCAGAGTCGATCAGGGCTGACAACAAAATTGAGTTCTCATCAGAAGCCAGTTGAACAGGAATGGTGAGTGTTTTAAATGGCAGGAGAAAGAACTGATCAATATTTACCCGGGGTGTGGGATTGGAAAACGTCCGAGTCTTGTGTGGGCACTTCAGCCTATGATGTCCGGCCTCACCACAATAGAAACACAAGTTGTGCAGCCGTCGTCGAACTCTCTCCTCCTCAGGGAGCCTTGAGAGACCCAGTTGCATAGGTTCCTGATTGGTGGCCAGGGGAACTGAGTGTGACTGGGCTAGAGTTGATATGCTTGACAACAACCATAAGCAGGTTTTCTCTTAGGAGCATTCCTCATTAGGTTATCAATACTTATGGCTAAATTCACAAACTCAGAAAGTTGAATTCTCACCCTTGCAGGCCAGTTCTGCTTGAAGTTCCTGAGTTAGGCTTCGCTGGAAAACTGCTTTCAGGGAGACATCATTCCATCCACTCTGTGCTGCCAGCGTTCTGTACTCCACTGCGTAGTCTGCTGCCGAATGATTTCCTTGGGACATAGAATATCCTGCCTATTCAAAAAAAAAACCCCCACACCCCCAAAACCATCATGTAGCTGTTGTGTAACGTATCCTAAGGGTACGAATTATAGAATCCGACTCCAAAACAGCAGCAGCCCAGGTACGTGGAGTGGCTCAAAAAAAAGCACTTTATGTTATCAGAAGCAAACTGGTCTTCTGGTGGCTCTAAATGGCTCTAGCCCAAGCTGTGATATAAACGAACACTATTGGCTATTTTAAAAAGGGGCGGGGTAGCTTGATATGTCCCGCCATGTCTTCCTGTTTCAGTTAAAATGACGTCAACACAGAGTAACGCTGTGTGTTTCTAAGCATTTCAGGGGACCTTTAAAGATGGTTACCTTACCTGGTACATTAAAGGTCAAGGAAATACAATCATATTACGCCAATTTTACAGTCTCTGCAATGGCTACCTATTAAGTTCCGTATCAGTTACAAAGTATTATTATTTGCCTATAAGGCCCTTAATGGGTTAGGTCCTGTGTACCTAACTAGTCTTCTACCGTGCTACAATCCATCACGCTCCCTAAGGACGCAAAACTCTGGACTTTTTTTAGTACCTAGGATAGCAAAGTCCACTAAAGGAGGTAGAGCTTTTTCACATTTGGCTCCCAAACTCTGGAATAGCCTTCCTGATAACGTTCGTGGTTCAGACACACTCTCTCTGTTTAAATCTAGATTACAGACACATCTCTTTGGCCAAGCATTCAAAAATGCATCTCATAATCTTTTACTGCAATCATATCTGATCAAATGCACATTATTATACTTTAGCTTGGGTTAAACAAATCAATTTTGCTTGGTTGAAACAGCAGCTACGCTAATTATGCCTCTATTTGTTTCTTGTTTTTGCCAAGGGAGGACATCCCGTGGTAACTATAGGATTTACACAAGCTTCATTCTGGATCCAGAACACATGAGAAGAGATGATGCCAACCCCCCAGAAAACCTCAGATGATGCTAACCCTGGAACAACATACAAAACTACCAAATTTTCCTATAAGTTTGATTGCATCATATAATAATTGCTGTTAATAGTGTTAATAGTGTTCATCGTCTGTTTGATTGCGTCTTTAATTTATTTTTTCTGTACATTTCTTCCATATGTACATTAACTGACAGTCACACTGATAAGCTACCACTAAATATTGAAGAAACTTAATTTGCAGTAAAGTTGCTTTGCAACGATTTGTATTGTGAAAAGCGCTATACAAATAAACTTGAATGAATAAACACATTTAATTTTCGTAAAGGCAAAGGGTATACCCAAGGGTTAAGGTGAGTTGGAGCCCATCAGAGTGGAGTTGACTGTCACCTACTGACTGTTGCATATTCTCTATTTTGTTTTACTATTAAGTTCTTGTTTGTTATTTTCCAGTTACCCATGTAAGTTTTGTAGTCCTCTGTTATTTTATTATTTATTGCTTGTTAACCATATCACAGTGTTGGCAACTCTTACAGATATTCCTTGAAAAATGAGAGAGTGAGTCCTCACAGAAGTCCTTATTTTTTATATTTGGTTAAATATAAGCTTTGTGCAACACTTCTTTACATTATGCAAACTTGACATTGTCACGGAAACACCTGCCTCACCAGTTGAATCAGCCTCCTACACCCGCTCACAATCACCTGATTACTGATCACGGACACCTGCACCCACTTACCACACCACTCAAATACTCACTCACCTCATTCACTCATCGGCTGGTCTCAAGGTTGCAAGCTATTCTGTCCTGGTTCCTCGCCTTCCAATCTGCCTGTTCCCCTCGGAATCCTCTGTTCTCGGCCGCAGGACCGGAGGGCCGACCCAGATAAGACTGTGTTTTGCTTCCCTTTCTGCCTATGTTGAACTCTTTTCCGTTGGAAGCATCTCTTAAGTTCCTGTTATTAAACTCTCTGCTTAACGTTACCCTGCCTGTCTGCCTCTTTGTCCCGGTTGTGACAGAAGACCAGCCCTTCAAAACGAAACGGATTACAACACGGACTAATGGATCCTCAAAGCACCTCCTCACCGGAACCCTCACCCAGTCGGACTTTCACCACCTCTCTGCCCGCCTGTCCCATGGCCCGGCCAGCAAGCTATACGGGTGAGGCAGCCCTGTGCAGCAGGTTTTTGCTGCAATGTTCCCTCTACCTGGAGATGCAACAACACCTGTTTGTGACCAAGCGGGCCAAGATGTCATTCATTATCTCACTACTGTCGGGACGAGCCTTGCAGTGGGCCGAAGCCTTGTGGACGGCACAGAGCCCGTGCATTCACTCACTGGAGGGCTTTGTTAAACACTTCCGGGAGGTATTCGGTCAATCGACCATGGAAGTCACGGTGCATGAGGAGCTCTTTCAACTGCGGCAAGCCAAGTTATCCATCCACGGGTATGTGCTGCGCTTCCGCACTCTCGCCGCCAGCAGCGACTGGAACGAAGCCGCCCTGCTCTCGGCTTTCCGCCAAGGCCTCAACCCTGGCTTACGCCAACAGATGGCCATCTACGATGACACCGTGGGCCTCGACAGTTTCCTCCAGAAGGCAGTTTGCATCTCCCAGCACCTAACCGCGTGCCGTATGGAAGCGATACCCGCTGCCGCTGCCTTGCCCAGCCTCTCCACTCAAGCACCTGAGCCCATGATCATGGATAGCTACCACCTGTCGTCCTCAGGCCATGGGTGAGTCTCCGAGATCGCTCTGTCTCTACTGTGGATCCCAGGAGCACCAGCTCCGCAACTGTCCCATTTGTCCATCATGCCCAGCGGTGAGTACTATCCAGATCACTCCAGATGTGTCTTGCATGCCTCATATAAATGCTCTAATTTATCACACCCAATCCTTTCCAGTCAAAATCCCCGTGGACTCCGGAGCAACGGGGAACTTCATCTCCTCCCGTAGTCTCGCCGGACTGCAAATTCCCCGCTGCAAAAATTCCACGACCTACCAGATCCCCACTGGCAGGGGAAAAGCCGCTGGGAAGGGCTTGTGTGGCACCGTACGCCCGAGGTCGTTCTTCGGATTGGATGTTTCCACGCCGAACGGATCTCTCTACTGGTCACAGATGTCACACTTCCACAGTAACTACATGTAACGTGTGGAACAAGGATGCACTTTAAATTACAAACCGCAGAGGTTTACACTACATTTGACTACACGTAAACAAGAGGGTAACAAGGATCACTTTTAAATTTACAGCCCACGGATGTTACACTTACCCAATAACAAGAGGGTAACAAGGGATCACTTTAAATTACAGCACGCAGATGGTACACTTACACCATAACTACATATAACATAAGTGGTAGAGTAGAATAAAATGTACTACAAAAAATTCTTAACTACTATGCAAACATACACCTATGTATAAATTATGTTTTTTGATAGCTGTTGGTGCACTTGAGCTTCCGTATGTGGTTTGAGGCAAGTAGAATAAAATGTAATACATTTTTCTTAACTACTATGCAAACATACACCCTTGTTATATGTAGTTACTGTGTAAGTGTAACATCTGCGGGCTGTAATTTAAAGTGATCCCTTGTTACCCTTTTGTTATACAGTGTATATATGAATATACCCTCTGTATACAGTAGATATACAGTACATGTGTTGTGTATTATGATGTTAAATTTATATGTTATATCCTGGGAGCAGCTGGAAACAGGTAATCTAGTTTTCCACTGTATTGCACCTCAACGGTACTATGCTGCTGACGGACTCGCTGCTGAGATGACCATATGCAATGCTCTTTCATCAGGTAAATTTTCATATGGAAATTTCTAAACCAAATCATAGCATAAACTCATTACATCATTTCCCCATACTTTATAATCATTATGATCCCACATAAAGAAACACCAGTAAATACTATAGCATATATTCTTAAGTAAACTGTTATAACATTTTGTAAAGACTATGGTGGTTTTTAACTTTATTATAATTTACTAAATTATAGCCTACTATAGTATACTATATTTTACTGTTTGTATCAGTCATGTAAGATATATGTTGTAATAATAAAATAAGTACTCAGCACATAGTGTAAAAATATACTGCATCATATATGTTGTGTTATTACAATAAGGCAAAAGCCTCTTTCTAAGAAATCTGCACCCTGGAGTCAGCCACCATCTTGGCGTCATGGATTGTCCGCGCTCCATGACCATCCAACAGTTACATGACCTAATACAGAAGGCAAGCAGAAGATGGCCTCAAAGAAAGGTAACAAAACATACATACTCTTGAACTCTGTCACCAAAGACTCAAGCCTCGCACTGGATGACACCCAGTGGCATCACGACACCAGAGTCCTCCATCAAGAGCACAGAGAACGTGACCTCCATGTCCACAACAGTTAACAGCTCTACCGCTGGACAAATCTATGGGACCAGCCATGCTTCTCAAGAAACCCAAAAGATAAGAACAGCTGGAAACCTAACCAGACATCCAAAGGTAATCGCCTAACTCATCCCAGAGAAACTCGTCCACCACTCAGGTCCACTCGTCCACATGCACAGTGCTGAGTATACACAAGAACAAGACAGCTTACCATCAGAAGACATGGAACAAGTCATGAGACAAATGAAAGAGTTCCTTCAAGTCAAGCTGAACATGGATGACCACAAAGTTGAGTCATGCTCGCTGTGACCAGCTACAGAACGGAAGGCCGGTGATCACCTGGTATACCACATCAGAGATGACGAGCACCTGTTCAACAACCACCCAGAACGAAGAAGTCTCCCACGGCCAACTGTTGATGAAAACTCAGAGGTATCAAAGAACATCACCTCAGTCACCCATCGCTCACTAACAAACTGCCAAATCAACTCGAACTCCAAGAACCACATTCCTGTCTATGCAACCGCAACCACCAAAGCACAGAAGGTCAGAAAGAGGAATGCAACATAGGAGACAAAGTTTGCACCCCAGCTTCACACAGCCATGCCAAACTACTTCTGACTGTCTGCTAAAGAAATTCCTGCCTTGCTGGACTGACCCACATTAGATCATGGACAGTGACACGGGGATGTGGTCGCAAGTACGGTAGTAGTGGAGAGGGACGATCTCAGGCCAGAAGTGAACAATAAATTCCAATCTCTCGCTCTGGCCCCAAGGAAATCACCTTTCGCCTCCCGTCAAGGATTGTAGCGTAGATTGCAAGCCGAGTTTGCAGACATGTTCTCGCCCCTGCCCGGTCGTACCAATCTTTTACAGCACCATACTGAGATCGAGCCGGGCGTGGTGGTGTGCCACGTATCCACTTTACCGACAACACCAAAGTACGGTTCAGTCCCTTGCCCAATTAGAGGCGATGTTAGAGATGGGGGTAATAGAAGAATCAACACAGTGATTGGGCGAGTCTGATAGTTTTGGTACCTAAAACGGACGGCTCCGTTAGTTTCTGTGTGGATTATCGCAAGGTTAATCAGGTGTCGAAATTCGATGCATATCCAATGCCGCGGGTTGATGAATTGCTTGATCGGCTGGGTACAGCTCATTTTTATTCGACACTTTTAGACCTAAACAAAGGTATTGGCAGATCCCCTAACGCCACAACTTATAACAAAGAAAAGACAGCGTTAACAACGTCGTTTTTTTTTTTTGTTTGTGGGAATTAAACCAATTTGTTATGCTTCCTTTCGGGTTGTTTGGAGCACCGGCCATTTTTCAGCATCTCATGGACAGAATCCTCCGGCCGCATGCTGCCTATGCCGCTGCCTATCTGGATGACATCATCTTCTACAGTCAAGATTGGTAGCGTCATATGGCACTGCTATAGGCTGTCCTGCGAGCGCTGAGAGGGGCCGGGCTGATGGCCAACCCGAAGAAGTGTGTGATTAGGCATGTGGAGGTCAGGTATCTGGGCTTCCACTTGGGTCACAGAGACCCTGAGACCAAAAAGGAGGTGAGCGTGCTGGTGCTGGCGGGATATTTTTAGAAGGTTTGTACCTAATTATTCGGACCTCACCAGCACGCTGACTGACCTTACTAAAAGGGAAGCCCCAGACCAGGTCCAGTGGACGGAGCTGTGCCAGCAGGCTTTCACCCAGGTAAAGGCTGCTCTGTGTTGCGGGCCACTGTTACACTCTCCTGACTTTTCTCTCCCCTTCTTGCTGCAGACAGACGTGACAGATGGGGCTTGGAGCAGTCCTGTTCCAAGAGATAGAGGGAGAGGAGCGGCTGGTGCTGTACATAAGTCGAAAGCTCTCTAAGAGAGAGAGACAATTTACAGCACCATTAAATAGGAGTGTTTGGCAATCTGGTGGGCTGTTCTCACCCTCTGGTATTATCTTCGGGGATGGGAATTCACTCTCTGTTCAGACCACGTGCCTCTGCAGTGGCTTCCCCACATGAATGATACCACGCACTATACCCGTTGGTTATTGGCATACATCCTTTAAATTCAACATGATACACAGGCAAGGGGAGCAGATGGCTGTGGCTTACTTCCTCTTAAGGAATGCAGGCCGGAGTGCTGTTTGGTTTTGCTTGTTTTGTACCTCTGATTCTCATTGAATAAACGCACAAGTCTCCATAAGCTGACCCTGCCCTCTTCGCTCCATACTTCGAACTTTGTCATACTGGGCATGCTGGATTGTCAGGATTATGGACTATTCTGTGTGTGTTTTTGCTCCTGTGACCCAGTTTCTTCCTCATATTGATTGTGTTAATTTGATTCCAGCTGTGTCTCGTTCCTCCCGAATTATCCTTCCTTTAAAAGCCCTAGTCCTTTCAGTTCTTGTTTGTCGGGTCTACTTGTTGAATGTATTCCTTGTTCTCGGTTTTCCCGTGGATTAATAAAGATTGTGTTATTCAATTACTCCTCGTTTCCTCGTTCTTTGCTCCCCGAGTGAAATGTTATAGAAGACCCGACCCCAAACAGTTACCTCCGTTTGTACCCTCCGTTTTGTTTATTTTTTTACTCAGTTTTTTGTTTCCGTTGGGTGTCCTATAGATCCCCTCCTTCGCCCTGAATTCATCCTCAAAATTTGCTCGAGGGTCATACCAGACTGTTTCTGGCTGTGGCCCATCTCACCACCTATCCGGACGATTCTATGATGCCAACCTCAACACCGCGTGCAGAGCGCCGTCATCCAAAGATGGTCCTCGAGAGGATTTCAGCGCGTTTGTGGAGTGGACACTGGCAAGAAATGGATCTCCGTTCTCCGCCGGTTCCCATGAATTAATCGCCAGTGCCACTCCCGACCCAGAGCCCAGCCCACCATCTCCCTGATGCACGGAGCACATGCCCGAGCCCACCGCTGATGGAGAGCCAGAGCCCGCCGCGACTGATGAGCCATCGCCGCACGGAGCGACAGGGCTGAGGATCGCCACGGAGCCAGAGCTGCTGATGACATAAGTCAAGGTGTGTGAGCCGGCAACAACATCTGCCAAGAGGGAGAAAACCATGGATGGTGTGAGCGCAGAGGAGCTTCACCCCCTGCACCACGGCTGAGGGTGAGCTGAGTATGGCGCAGTGAATGTGCCACACCGAAGAGGAGAGGGCTCCAGTCCCCGAATCCAGTCCAGAGCGCCTTCCAGTGCCTGCTCCTAGAAAGCGCCCTCCAGTGGCCTCTCCTCGAAAATACCCGCCCTCCCACTCGCTCCAGCCACCTCCACCGCTGTAGTTTGGTAGCCCCTCTGCTCGCCCTCAGCCCACAATCATTGCGGTGTGAGCCCCGTGGGACTGCCATCCTCCAGCGTCGCTGTGGCTGGAGTCTCCCTTGACTCCGCCTCCAGCCTCCGAGGCCTGGACTCCGCCTCGGCCCGTTGACCCGTCGGCTCCACAATGGCTCCTAGTTCCCTCCTCTCCGCCATGGCCCGTCAGTCCACAAGCTCCACCGGGCTCCCTCATCCCTCCGGCTAGGTCAGGCTCCTTCATCCCCTCGGATCACGTCAGTCCTCTGCGGGACTTGGATCCACTGAAGCCTCCCAGATCCCACTTCTCCGCATCGGTCGCCGGCGAATATGCTCCGCATAGGCCCGGATCCTCCCCATCACCCTGACTCATCGGCTCTCCGTCTCGGCCTTTGGCTCCTCCACCACCTGCTCCGCCGCCGTTGGTCGGCCCCCTGGAGTCGGCGGCCATTCCTCCACCATGGCTCCTCCCCTCCGTTGGCTCCACAGTGGGTTGCCATCATGACGTGGACTGGGTCCTGCGTTGCCTCCTCTTGATCAGGTCCCTCCGTCACCTCCCTGGTCTCTGCCCGTCGTCCTCCTTCCGGATATCCGTCCTCCTCCGGAACCTCCTCCTTAGTTCCCACCCATTCCCCCCTCTGTTGTTCTATGGTGCGAGGATGCACCTTCCGGGAGGGGGCGTTATGTCAGGATTATGGACTATTCTGTGTGTGTTTTTGCCCCTGTGACCCAGTTTATTCCTCATGTTTATTGTGTTAATTTGATTCCAGGTGTGTCTCGTTCCTCCCCAATTATCTTGCCTTTAAAAGCCGTAGTCCTTTTAGTTCTTTTTGTCGGGTCTACTTGTTGAATGTCCTCCTTGTTCTCGGTTTTCCTGTGGCTTATTAAAGACTGTGTTTTTCAAGTACTCCTCGTTTCCTCGTTCCTTGCTCCCGAAGTGAAATGTGACATGGATATTCAGCCTCACTTTTTGTGTAGTTTATATAAGTGTGCGTTATTACAAATTGGCATCTCAAACAAGATCACATTTTTCATCAAATGATGACATGAAATTCTCATGTCAATGAAGTTAATCACTAAAACAACAGCACTACTTTGAGGAACAGGTGACACTTTAGTATAGGGACCAATTCTCAATAATAACTAGTTGCTTAATAACATGGCTATTATTAAATTATTAGCTGTTCATAAGTAATTATAAAGCACATATTTCGTAATGAACATATCTAATCTAATACTAACCCATACTTAAAACTTAACAATGCCTTACTTAACAAACAAAACTATCAATAAGTAGCAAATTAGTAGTTTACTGAGGCAAAGGTCGTAGTTAATGGTTTGGTAAAAGTGAGAATTAAACCTTAAAATATAGTGTGACCGAGGGAAAAAAAAAAAAAAAATGTTGATTATACTGACAATATAGTTTTGCTTTGTATTCGTGCATTAATCTGTGTCTTTCTTTTTGACACATAAACTAGTAGTGAGTGTGAACAAAGTAATCTTAAAACTTATTAGGTCTGAGCAGATAAAGTGTGTGTTTTTGGGTTGTAATAGCTAAATCAAGCTTCTCTGAGAATAGATGTTGAAAGTTTAGCATTATTCTGTGTTTAGTACACTGGTCATACAAAACACAATCAAGGAGAAAGCTTTGTTGGTCAAGGTCAGAGTTTGAGGAAATTGTGATGCTTAAAGCAGTAGCTAAACTACAGAACCCGTCAAACATTAAGAGCCATCACACTTCAAAAACAGATCCTCTACACAGCAACAACAAACTCCTTCAGATGTGAGAAAGCTATAAATCATAACCTTAAATTCCCTCATGGGGCAGGAATAGGACTTTATCTCAGTCCATTATGTAAAGTCAACCTTTATCTCATAAGCTTTTGTCTGTGATCAGTGAGTGCTATATTCCAAAGGGGACAGTCTAAGCTTAAAGAGCTGAATTTAACAAACCTAATTATCACGCCTTAATTAGTACCAGGGGTAAAATCTGAATGAAACACCTGCAGACTCAATTTATATCCTGACAAGTGAACAAGTGTTAATGTGCTGTATTTATTATAATACCGATAGTATACTGAAGAAACCACTCATCAAATAACCAATAAGCAGTTTAAAGTCAGTTTAAAGTATATTTAAAATAAATAAAAGTTTTAATTAAAAATAAATAAATAAATTTAATTGTTGTGGGATTTTGAAATGGATCAAATCATTCCTTTTCTTCCATGAAATATGAACATTAAAAAACAGAATTATCAAGTATTTCAAAGTACTCCAGACTTGTGTTTTCAAATCACCAGGTTTAAACATTATTGCTTTCTTGTTCATCTTACAACAAATTGTGATGTTATGTTATGCAAATCTTTCAAGTGAATGTGCTTGCTAGATCTGTGGAAAATAAGAAACTGCTCTCCTAATATGACGGTTTTAAAATAACTGATTTTTTCGTTTTTTTTTTTTTTTTTTTTTTTTTTTTTTTTTTTTTTTTTTTCCCCCCCTTTTTTTTTTTTTTTTTTTTTTTTTTTTTTTTTTCACACAATGGTATTCTGATTCATGACTATTTTCAAAAGGAACTCTCAAAATAATCACAGCAACCCAAAATCTCCTACCCCTAAAAAAGCAGCCTTTTCCCATGCGATACCAGTGTGAAGATGATCCATACTGTTGTCATTGTTTTCATTGCTATTGTTGTTCCAACAAGTTTTCCCATAGCTAGTGCCACCCACCCTAGACTGGGGGATCACTTCCTGGGCAGAAGAATTGATGTCCAGGCACTGGGGATAATCCATCATGTACTGAAAGCAGAGGCCACATAGGGGATGATCACAGGTAAGACCTGTCTCTTTTATGGAGATGCTTTGTGCACCCAGTGAAAAAGCAGGAGGGCTTCAGAATGAGTGTTGAAGTTGCTGGATCTGGAATCACAGAAAGTTTTGACATTGCCACAAGGGTGTCCTGTGTTTTACAGAGAGTCAGTTTGAAACATGTTTTTGTTCTCTAGTTGAAGGACTACAGAGTAGACCTCACCCTTTTCAACTCAATCTAAATTATTTGTCCCTGGAAACAATGTAGGCATGTAAATAGAGGCAGAATTTTATGTACGTACGTATATATATATATCCTATTCTATATATATCTAATATGCACATAATATATCTATATCTATATCAGTAATATATATAATATATATCTAGAATACCCACACACACACCACATACCACTCGTGTTTTAAAATGAGGAGGCAGTGCAGTCCCGTTACACTTAATGTTTTCACATTTTCATGGTTAAACAAACATTACATAAAATGAGAGAACAAAAATAATTATATTTTGTATTTTATTAACATTATTTTTATTTTATTTAATATTTTAAATAATAATTATACATTTCATAGTGTTTTTATGCATTTTTACATTTATTCCAAAATCAAAAATGACTTCGGCACACATTTTAATATCTACACCACTGGGCTTGTAAATTAACAATCGTCTTTTGTAGTAACCTTACATTGATGGGCAGAGTTAGTGTAAATAGCCTCTTCCAACAAGGCGGGCTATTTGCACTTAGTGAAATAGACACTCCGTTTTTTAATAGTGAACTGATGTTCAGCTGTACTTAGTCAACGTATTTTTGAGTCATCGTCATAAAAGCCCTGTCACAGGCATGAAGATACATCTTTCATTTCATCAAGCTGAATACTCACTAACTGACATGGTCATCGCATTTTCAAGCCATTTCAAGTTTTATTTTGATGTGACACAAAGCAGTAATATCTAAGCGGGTGAGTTGTTTACTTACTTTATAATTAGCCAATAACACCATCACTAGGTGCGTTCGATTTGAACCATGGCTACAGACGGCAGTCAACAAGAGTAGCCGCTTGCAGTCGTGGGCGGAGTTGAAAACGGAGCCGTCAAGCCGGACACTTCCTGCTCCCGTTAGTGACGCTCGCGCGGTTTGCATACTCTATCACAGATGAAGTGAATTAAATGCAATATTTGTCAAATACACAGACGTTTCAAAAACGTTTTCATGAGCAAATATATACAGATGATATACTGCTTAAAGGGTTAGTTCACCCAAAAATTTAAATTAGGCTGTGTTTTACTCACCTCAGAGCCATCCTAGGTGTATATGACTTTCTTCTTTCAGACGAATCCAGTTAGTTATATTAAAAATTGTATTTGATCTTTTTGTTAAAAAACAAAACATTAGGCCTATTTATGCATCTGTAAGTGCAGTTTAAATGCATCCGTGTCCCCTCTGCGATACATAAACTGTGTAAATACATCTAAATTCTATTTCAGATGCAGATTCCAGAAATTATTCATTGTGTTGGACTGAAAGACATCAAGAACCGGATGAAGTGCTTCTTTTTCTTCCATTTTGTATTTTTGTGTAAGAATGAGTTAAAACTGAACACAATCTTGCTACTCCAGCTGTGTATGAACATTTTTTATATATATTTATTTGCTTCTTTTCCATTTTGCATTTACTTGTACTTTTCATTTCAATACTTAAGTACGTTTAAGATTTTAAAAATACTTTTTGTACTTAAGTACAATAAATATCGCGTACTTTAAGACTTTTACTCAAGTAACATTCTAAACGGTGACTTCAACTTCTACCAAAGTAATTTTCTGGTAAGATATATGTACTTTTACTTGAGTATGGCTTTCAGGTACTTTATACACCACTGCCCGTACAAAGTAGCAGAAACCGGTCCTGCTGCTGGGTTGTTGCCCTTCTACGTCCCTGTCTAGCTCTCCTCATGTAACGCTGTCTCCTGGCATCTCCTGCATGCTCTTGAAACTGTGCTGGGAGACACAGAAAACTTCCTTGTGATGGCACGCATGGATGTGTCATCCTGGAGGAGCTGGACTACCTGTGCAACCTGACTGGGATACAGGTACTGCCTCAAGTAACAGACAGTGAGAAGAACCCTAACCCTGGGCTCAGATCAATGAGGCCTTACTTGCATCGATACCTGCATATCTTCGCCGTATGCCACTTGCTCTACCTGGGTGGAGACGTCGAAGGCGGCGTGGAAATCGAGATGGTGCGGCTGCCAAACTCTAACGGTGCGGATCTATGACACCTACGTTCATTTCGTCGTACACCACAAGTCAAGGATGAACCTGTGAAGTTGAAAATTCCCCTGATAAACGCCAGATTGGTGGGTAATAAGACTTTCATTTTGAATTACTTTTTTTGCCACACGTTGTCTGGATATACTATGCATCACTGAAACCTGGCTTACGACCGGGGACATGAGCCCGCTTTCTGAACTTCATCCACCCGGGTGTAAGTCCTTTAACTGCCCTCGTACATCAGGTAGGGGAGGTGGCTTGTTGTCTATTTTTAAAGATAATTTTAAGTGCAACACCTTGATGATGGATGCTTTTAACAGTTTCGAATTACAATTGCTGAAACTTGAAATGGACACTACTGTGGTGATCGCTGTGCTTTATCGCCCTCCTAAAGCCCACAAAGACTTTCTTAATGAATTTGCGAACTTTCTTGGGGACATCATATCAAATTTTGATAAAGTGATAATTTTGGGAGATTTCAACATCCATTTGTGTTGTCCGGCAAACTCATCTGTAAATTAATTTATTAGCCTTATTGACTCTTTCGATTTAATTCAGTGGGTGAAAGGCCCTAAGCATTTACGGGGTCATACACTTGATCTTGTGTTAACGCATGGTGTATCCATTGAAGACCTGGAACTGGGCGATTTTGGTATTTCAGACCATGAATCTATCTTGTTCTCTATTCAATTGTAAATAAGCTGAAACCCACTGGTTCCTTGCTTGATGTAATTCCTCCTAGCCTTGTAAAACACGTTTTAAATTTGATATGGCCCAATCTTTTAGCATATATAAATAAATGTCTTGAAGCAGCAACTGTACCTAATTTTTTTAAACATGCCTCTGTCCAACCACTCCTCAAACGGCCAAATTTAGATCCTACAATTTTATCAAATTTTAGATCGTTTCTAAACTGTCATTTATCTCTAAAATATTAGAGAAGGCGGTCTTTCAGAAACTGTACAATTTTCTGGAAGAAAACGAGATCTTTGAAGTCTTTCAATCTGGATTTAGAAAATATAATTCTACAGAAACAGCACTTGTCATTGATTAATGATGTACTGAGAACTGTGGATACTGGTAGCTCTGTCGTGCTTGTGCTCTTGGATTTAAGCGCTGCATTTGACACAGTTGACCATACTGTCCTGTTGCCCCGTTAAGAGAAATGCACAGGCATCAAAGGGAAAGCTCTAAATTGGTTTCAGTCCTTTTTTGAAAATAGAACTTTCTCAGTAAATATTGGGGACTTTGTATCTAGTACAGCCCCACTTACGAGTGGAATCACCCAGGTTTCTATCTTGGCTCCAATGTTATTCTCCATCTATATGTGGCCATTAGGTTCAATTTGTAAGAAATATGACATTTCCTTTCACTGCTACGAGGACGACACTCAAATTTATCTCCCCTTAAAACAAGATAAACACTGTTTAGAATCTCTACTATCCTGCCGTAATGATTTAAAGGCCTGGATGACAAAAAATAAGACAGAGATTACTGTATTTGGGCGCACTGAATTTGAACACAACCTGAGGGTTAAGTCAGTTCATTGTTGATTTAGCACATTACATTTCTAAGAGATCTAATGTTTTAAGAATATTGTAATTAAATAATGTGCCCATCTGTTTGCCTGTGTCCCCTCACAGAACTTCATATATACTGATCTCGTTCAATTATTAGGCAAGGAAAATGATCAGATCTGGGTCTTTCTGTGATCATCTGAAACCAAACCAAGATCTTGACTTTCTTGAACATTGCAAGACTGGGGTGAAGGTCTGCAGTCACCTTACTGCTCTTGCTTGTAATCGAATTTACAGTACATGGGTGCATTATTGACAATGAGTTATGGGGAAAAAAGAGATTTATTGAAACTGATTATCCTATCCTGGTGATTAACAACAACAGTAATAGTAGCAATACCAATATTGTTACTCATGCTCAAATGCCACTGAATGATATAGGCATTAGCTTAAAATTACACCCAGAGTGACCTTTAAAAATGTTTGCATTTTACACAGACAATCTTTAAAAACAGGATGACACCTAATCTATGTAATCCCTGTTAACCAAATATCAAAACCTGTTAACCTGAAAAGTAACAGGGATGACGATTTCAAACTATTTTGCTAATTTCTAGCTAATATTCAAGTTCAAAAAAAGGACATGTTGTACACTTTGAAATGATTTTACTTGTAGATACTGATTATATTAAATATAATAAATAATTGTTTAAATTTCTTTTAAAAATGTACCAGCATTTCAACGTATTAAGCAGCATTTTATAGAAAAAATGCATACTTGTGCCAAAAACATTGCTTAACAATGAGACTATATTTAAAACAATATGCAAATGTGATGTTTATATAATTTTGCCTTCATTTTGCAAATTAAAAGTCCTGCTGAAAACGAAAACAATCATAGTGAGGAACAGGCCAAAAACCTTACCCTCATCAGCATAAATGTTATTTAAATTATTTAAAATAATATTTAATTGACTTTTCTATATCGATGAAAATACATAGTACTGATATGTTTTTAAATTGAAAATGTATTTTCGTTGTTATATTAAATCTATGTTTGATTAATTCTTAGGGACACAAAAGGCACCGATTTCGTGGAATGACCCATATACAACATGCCCCCTAGACCCAATCCCCTCACACCTCCTCCAAGCAATCTCTCCTTCACTTTTACCAACACTCACATACATCATCAACACATCTCTTCTCACAGGCACCTTCCCCACTGCATTCAAGCAGGCTCGGGTAACCCCACTGCTCAAAAAACCTACATTAAACACTTCACTTACAGATAGCTACAGACATGTCTCTCTCCTTCCTTTCATAGCAAAAAAACTCGAATGAGTTGTTTTTAACCAGGTATCATTATTTCTTTCACAGAACAACCAACTGGACGCTAACCAGTCAGGTTTCAAGAGTGGCCATTCAACTGAGACTGCTTTACTGTCAGTCACTGTAGCCCTGCATATAGCGAAAGCTGATTCCAAATCATCAGTTCTCATTCTGCTGGATCTATCTGCCACCTTTGATACTGTGAATCATCAGATCCTTCTGTCCACCCTCTCATCACTGGGCATCACAGGGATTCCACTTCGCTGGTTTGAATCCTATCTCACTGGTAGGTCTTTCAGGGTGGCCTGGGGAGGGGAGGTATCCAAAGCACATCAACTGGTCACTGGGTTTCCTCAGGATCAATTCTCGGACCCCTCCTCTTCTCCATATACACTACATCACTGGGACCCATGATACAGGCACATGGTTTCTCCTACCACTGCTATGCTGATGACACACACCTTTATCTTTAATTTTAACCAGACAATCCAACAGTAGCTGCATGCATCTCAGGCTGCCTGGCGAACATCTCGGCATGGATGAAAGAACATCACCTACAGCCCAACCTGGCAAAGACTGAACTTCTTGTCTTCCATGCCACTCCAACTCTACAGCATGATTTCACCATCCAGCTAGGTTCTTCAACAATTACCCCATCAATTCGGTAAGAAATCTTGTGTAATCTTTTGGATGCATCCAGGCCCCTGTATCTGTCTACAAAGCCCACCATTGGTAAACTACTGCTTGATCTTGCAGGTTTGCATTGCACAACAACATCAGAAAGATCAGGCCCTTTCAAACGGAGCATGCCGCACAACTTCTTGTCCAGGCCCTTGTCATTTCTAGGCTGGACTACTGCAATGCTCTTCCGTTGGACCCTCATGCCAGTCCGAAACGTGCTTTACCACATTTCTATTCAGAATGCACCGGCACACCTAGTCTTTAACGAGCCCAAAAGAGCCCACGTCACACCTCTCTTTATCTCCTTGCACTGGCTACCGGTTGCGGCTCTAATCAAGTTCAAGACATTGATGCTTGGATATAGAACAGCCACAGGCTCAGCTCCCACCTACTTCCACTCACTACTACGAATCTACATCCCCTCCAGAAGTCTGAGATACACTTTCCAGAACATTTTTGTTTACCGTTCCTGGCTGGTGGAATGATCTTCCAACCCCTATCCGGAATGCTGATTCCCTGACATTTTTCAAGCGACAGCTGAAAACTCATCTCTTTTGTCACTATCTGACTTCATCTTAAAAAAATCTTTCTCTATCTAGCTTGTACTTTTTTGAACAATGCTTGAAACTTGGTATGACGAGCACTTCCTGTGATGAATGGCTTGGTGTATTCCCCAACTGTAAGTCGCTTTGGATAAAAGCTAAATGCATAAATTAATTAATTAATTAAATCTCACATTTAAAAAAGCGAGGAGGTTAAGTTGCTTATTCAAAAACTGTGATAATTATTTTTCAGAAAGAGTAAATCATCCTTGAGAACCACGTACAAGACAGTGTCCTTTACGTCCTAAAGCCAGTAAAAGCGAGGATTTCTTTCACAAATCAAAAGTACAAGTATGTAACTTTATGAAACTTTAATATTAGAAAAGTAAGCATAAAAAATATACGAGTATATATAACATTTTCCTTGTTATTAAACCTAAAATGTGTTTTAATGTCAATGTTGAAGAGGACTGTATGATCTTTGAATAATATATCAGTCTTTAAATGCAAGATATTAAAGTGTACCTGAAGTATACTGCCCAACAAAAGCAAAGTGCAGTAACTACACAAACACTGACTGCCTGATGTAAAAACTTTAAAGGCATTTTTCTCAGTTTCAAACATGTTGTGGGTAGATTAGTGGCAACGCATTCATTTAAAGCCTTCTTAGGATTACATTTTTTATAGATAAAATAACATGACCACTGATGTGACCTTTGACCACCAAAATACACCTTTCCGAGTATTAACCTGTTCGTAGCAAATTCGGTTTTTGTAGATCGGAAGAGGAGCCGGTTCTGGCCACCTGTTTTGCATGTTTTAAACAAACTTTAATAATAAATACAAACACAAAAAAATTTGACAGAACCCCCAACCAAGAACCAAAAACCCAAAATCCAATCCAGGTCTGGTTCCTCTCTGTCCGTCTATCCTAGTTCTCACTCCCTGCTTACTCAATTCTGCCTCCTCCGTGGGACTCAGAACCGCTGATGGTGCAGGGTGTCGTCACATCTAGCATTAACTCCACTCCGTCCTTAGCCCACCCCACTCGTCCACAGTACCCCCACTCGCCTTTGGCGGGACGGGGGGTTACTCCCAGACTGGCTTACTCTCCCCCTCCCCCTTCACGGGGGAGCCAATCACGGTGGCCCGCGCGGCGCGTACCTGGTGTTAAGGACAGACAGACGAAGCGAAGAAGAACAGGACGGATGAGGAGAACGGAGTCACGAAGCATTTGAAAGCCCTGAAAACTTTACTTAAAAAATTGTGATGTTCCTTGCTTTCGTCCGTGCTCGCCCTCCACCAGCTGTAAACTCTCCGCGAGCCTGGTGGTGGCGCTGGATGCCCCCTCGGAGCGTTTGGCTGGCCCGACACTCCGCCACCCAGTGGACGGCGACGGTGAAAGGTTGAATTTATTTGCTTATGAAATTAACTTCTTCCTGAAACCAATCTCATGAACTCACACAAACAGACCCATGCAATAAAACACTACAACTTATCTGAGAAGGAATCTCAACGAGCAAAACACCGCCTCTCTCTGCCGCCCCACTGCCTCTCCCTTCTTTTCCCCCAAAAGCGGTGTCCTCGCACCCACACCAAAGCTTCATTAAGTCTATGCCTATACCTCACCTCCTCCATTGTATCTCTTGTGCTGTTCAAATCCCTTTGCGTCAGCCAGTCACAAATATCTGTCTGCGCTCTTTGCTCACCCTTCTTCTCGACGGTGTTTACAGTGTCCTTTATAAAGGTACTTTGTTCGCGATTGGCTAATTTGCGGTCTTTATCAATTTCAAAGTGCCTACAGTACCCCTTCTATAGTTTGTAAAACTGACTTAAAACTTTTGTATTAAGCAATTGTATCTGGTCATTCGCTTGTGGAGGAGGCGGCTTGTGCACTACCTCTGTAGGGATGCTTCACTCTTGAGAATTCTTCTACCTCCTGTTCCTATTCGCCGCGTTGTTGTGAACCCCTTTGCCCTCCCACCTAGCTGAAAATCCTGTTGCCAACTCTCGGTCGTCCTTTATATTTTTAAACTGAATTGTAAACTGATCTCTCTTTGTCCTTTTGTTCTGGTAGTATTTGAGTGGAACATGGGCGTTTGAACTTTCGCACGTCCAGGCGAATTCGGTCAGCTGCAGAACGGCCCTTTTAGTGGTACAGGTGAGTGGCCTACTCCACGTCCACACTTATGCCTCACTTCTTTTTGCTCTAAAGTCATGTAACTCATCTTACTCTTAGATTTGTCTTTGAAAATTTGATGTCTTGTATTGATTTGATATCTTTGAATTGCTATGTAATTGGCATAATATATATTTACCTGACTGATAATAAATTGTTATGTTTGATTTATTCTGAACTCTCCTGAAATAATTATGACTAGTAGACTGTGAGGAGGCTTTTGTTACCGCAAATCTATGGCAAGGATAGGTCAAACTGAAGGCTTGTGAATGATAGGAGCAGTAGGCACATCATCTGATTTCTGTCTATCGCAGATGTTAGCAAGTTGTACGGGAAAGGAATAAGTGAATTCCACTTTGTCAATGCCCACCGGCAATCCCTGACATGCTCCCTTCGCGGTCAGAAATGTACTTCCGTCTACTACACCCTCGACTATCATCAGACTGGCGAGTTTGGCGACTCGGGAAGCCCACTTAGCCAGCGTGAGACATTAAACGAGTGACCTCTTAGGTCCCCAGTCGAACGGGATAAGTGAGTGCCGGGGCCCTGACGGTGCCCACACACGTTCAGCTAACAACATGTCCATTTCTCCGACTGATTGATTCCCGCATTCTGAATCACCCGTACTCTAGCATCTCAGTGATACCATATTGTTCACCCACGAGCCCCATCTGGAGCGCAGCACGCTAGCTCGTGCCGGTCTACGCGCCCTGGGTCGCTGCTCGGCCTCTTCCTGCCGCAGCGCGTCAGCCTAGCCGGCGGAGCTGCTCGCTCTCGACTCCCGGGTCCCGGGGGTCTCGTGTGCTCGCGCTCAGGCGCCCTCCGCCGCGGGGCCGGCCAGTCGCGCCGCGTTGTCCTGCGTCGCCCGCGCTGAATCCGTCTCCACACACAAACCTGCATGGGGTAATGCACGACACAGTGGCGACACGCGCGCACACACGGTTTCGCGCCCATCGGCAATAGGCGAACCGGCTCCTGTAGCCGCCGGTCCGCCCGCCTCATCGTCACGGCCACGGCAGCAGGCCTGTGTCTCCTTCTAGCCGTCTCGAGTGATCCCCAGAGCACCGCGCAGCGAGGTCTCCGTCCACCCCCCCACCCGCAACGCAATGCCCGTCCACTCCGGCCTCAACGCCTGCCAGGGCCGCGCAGACGCTCTGACGGCACGCCCTGTCACTGCTAGTTGCGCAGCCCCACCATGCTCACCCACAGCCCGCGGCGGTGAGGATCGTATCCTCTGGCCACGGGGGCCCTCCTTCCTCCCGGTCGGCCAACGAACAAAGGTGTAAATCGAAGAAGGAGGTGGAAAGTAGCAGGAACCGGCGAACATTCAAACAGAATTTAATAAGAAAATAACACAAACGGACAATATTGCACAGGCCCTCAGGCCGACGGGTAACGAACAAGCTCATTAGGAAATATGAATACTTAACCATACTATTGTAATTAATATTCATATTGTGATCCGCTGTGAAGTTACTGACCTCTCAGGTCAACGTCCGGGCAATTTTAAGAACGTTAATTTGCGGGTTACGGGAAATAAGTTTCTTCTGTACCATTCTACACAGAGCTTTTCAGCAAAATTTGCATAATAAGTGACGCCTTCCGGCCTCTACCCACCCTTCTGGCACCCAACGAACGTAACCAACTTGTCCTCACGTCAATGATACAAGTAGGTCTTTATCCACTACCATAAACACCCTCTAACTCACAGGCTACACTACAGAAACCACATAAACTGGTCTTACATCCCTCGCATCTATCACACACCCACATTCACCACCACCACACCATACAGTTTGCGTTATAGGCGAACAATAAGGCGTTTTGCTCGAAAGTTTAACTCAGTACGGAAAGAGGCATAAGGAATGAATTTTATGGAACCATTTGCATATTCAGCAGATTTACAGCTTGAAGGGAACATCAGATTCTTAGTTCAACACACCTTTGTAAAAAGGTGTAACGGATACTTAATGTATCAATTAATAAGACTAAGTTGATACTTGCAGCCGCTCTCGTCTGTCCGAAAGAGATTCCTGATGCAATCTTAAGGTTTCCAGTTGATCTTTGCTGAAGTTAGTTGATGAAAAGAACCAGGTTGTGTCAGAGAATCTTTGGTGAATGGAAAATTCAAGGCTGAAAGGCCTGGCACAAAGCTTTGGTATCCTGAAGTGTTTTCTCACATCTTCATCTGCATCTGACCTAACCACCGACTGGGCGGGTCACATGGTTTGTCAGCTTTAAGGTCAGAGAAGATCCCCGCCTCTCAATATGGGCTTGTCCAATGAGAAAGGCCGAAATCCCAAGTGGGCGTTTTGAGATCCTGGGGAGTTTTATGACTCTTTGTGTGGAAACATGGTACTTTGCATCTGGAACTTGAACCGAAAATACTAAAGATTCTCAGGACACAAATACTTCGGCAGCCCTACTGGTCGCCGCCAACCCACACGATCAACAAATCAACTAGTACTAAGCAGCGGTAAAGTAGTATCTGTCGCTCTGTATTAGTAACACCTGTGCGGCGTGATCTCTTCTACATCCACAGTGTCCAGTGCGCACACCAAGTGCTCCTATAATACACCAGTAGAACATTAACCCACAAGGCAACACGATGTTCGAGCAGCAAGCCACGGTTGGGGGGCGGTGTGTGTGTAACTCCACGTCTGGAGGACTCGTCCTCGTAAGCCGTACCGTTGTGACGCAATGCGAGCCGTCTTCACATCTACTCACTGTGCCTTCCTATGGACATGATGGTTTTATTCACTCACATTCCTGGGGTCAGAAAACCAGTGATATCATATTATTGTCTTGGGACCAGGGGGCCTGTGTTTTGGCAGAAATCCTGGCATCCATTATTGGAGGAGGGGCCGGGCAGTGTAATCTAATGAAGAAGGAGTTGTTAATCAATAAAAATAGTGGGTGTCAGAGTTGGGCGAACAACTACAACTGGCATTTTCTTATGGTTTGCATATTGTGAATGTTAAAATTGCTCAGTAGTAAGGCTCAAGATCGTCTTATCGCAATGCTCCTTTCACCACAAAGAGTGTTGTGCTCGTTTAAAGAAAATAAATAAATACAAATAAAAATAATTACAGACCAAGTAGTTAAAATAGTAGTTAAAAATTCACAGAATTTAAACTTTGCCTAACAATAACTAATGATGTCATAAAGGAAAATAAGGGCTAATTGTGATTCTTTATAGGAAAATAAGGGACAGAATAAGGGATGCTCAAAATATTTTTACTGTACCACATCCTGTACTACACCATTTCCATGTCTGTGGTTAAGAATATGTATAAAAAGTGGATAAAAGGTTCTCAGAAAAAAACTCATTTGTTGAACATATTTATGTACAATTATTCAAAAAGTAATTTTAAATGTCATACAAAAAAATGTCACAGACATTACACAGAAACCACTGGACTGTGAAATAGTGAAAGAAGTCATCCCTCAGGTAGATTGCATGTTTGCCAAAATCAAAACGTGGACGGTGAAGGGAATTGCAGTCAGCGCTCACTGTGAACCGGGATCGACCAGGCGACAGATGATTCCGCTTGGTCATAAAGCCTTCCTCGAATGTGTAAATGGTGATTTGTGCAAAAAGAATCTGGTAGTCATATGGTGTATGCCTGCGCATAGGGGACAAACTGCGTTCCGTATAACTTTCATACAGTACAGTTCTTTGATGAATATATAACTTTACCGGAGCCAGCAAACTTTTGAAGGAATAATTGTAGTTACTACAATTGGATTAGCTGCCTGAAACGTGGAGAGATGTCCGAATCAACAAACATCAACGTGATTATAAATCAGATTATCATTACTTTGTCAGAATGGATATGAAGCAGTGGGACGCTTGGTGCTCTTTTATTTTGTTGTCCTTTTTCTCTATCAAATATTTTAGTAATCATCAGAAAGTATATATCGTTTGAAAGCTTAGAACCCCAAGATCCGTCCTGTGAAAACCATTTTGAAATCGGACATTGCGTTACCTTTGAAATGGTACTTTAAAATCTTTTGGCAGTCTCCTCTCCCTTAGCGGGCAGTGTCAAGTGTCATATTACAAAATGCATTACGGTCTTTTTCAAACAAAACTTTTTATAATCTTGACATAAAACATATCATTGGAAAGGTCTGAGTCTCAGAATTCCATACTTGGTAGTTATTTTGTGATAGAAGTAATATATACAAATAAATCTAGACATTTGTGACAGAAAAATGCATAAAAAAATTCAATGGAGTTTTGATGGCACCCGGTGGCTGTTTGTGGTATAACGCCCTAAATAAAATCTCATATCAACTTCAAATTTGTCCGATTCATTCAACTTTTGCAAAGTCCGAATCATTTCCGCGAATTGGTACTTTTCGGACAGATTGGCTCATTGAACCGGTTCAAAAAGCTGATTCATCAGTTCCTGACGTCATCAACCAATAACGTCTCTACGCATTTCTTTTCTAACAACTCAGTGCCATGTTGTATCAATGAAAAATTCAAATAAAGGTGCATCTCAATAAATTAGAATGTTGTGGAAAAGTTAATTTATTTCAGTAATTCAACTCAAATTGTGAAACTCGTGTATTAAATAAATTCAATGTGCACAGACTGCACACCTGCAAAGGTTTCCTGAGCCTTCAAAATGGTCTCTCAGTACAGTTGTCCAGAAGACAATCATTGACACCCTTCACAAGGAGGGTAAGCCACAAACATTCATTGCCAAAGAAGCTGGCTGTTCACAGAGTGCTGTATCCATGTTAACAGAAAGTTGAGTGGAAGTGAAAAGTGTGGAAGAAAAAGATGCACGACCAACCGAGAAAACCGCAGCCTTATTAGGATTGTCAAGCAAAATCGATTCAAGAATTTGAGTGAACTTCACAAGGAATGGACTGAGGCTGGGGTCAAGGCATCAAGAGCCACCACACACAGACGTGTCAAGGAATTTGGCTACAGTGGTCCCGTATTCCTCTTGGTAAGCCCCTCCTGAACCACAGACAACGTCAGAGGCGTCTTACCTGGGCTAAGGAGAAGAAGAACTGGACTGTTGCCCAGTGGTCTAAAGTCCTCTTTTCAGATGAGAGCAAGTTTTGTATTTCATTTGGAAACCAAGGTCCTAGAGTCTGGAGGAAGGGTGGAGAAACTCATAGCCCAAGTTTCTTGAAGTCCATTGTTAAGTTTCCACAGTCTGTGATGATTTGGGTTGCAATGTCATCTGCTGGTGTTGGTCCATTGTGTTTTTTGAAAACCAAAGTCACTGCACCCGTTTACCAAGAAATTTTGGAGCACTTTATGCTTCCTTCTGCTGACCAGCTTTTGAAGATGCTGATTTCATTTTCCAGCAGGATTTGGCACCTGCCCACACTGCCAAAAGCACCAAAAGTTGGTTAAATGACCATGGTGTTGGTGTGCTTGACTGGCCAGCAAACTCACCAGACCTGATTCACCATAGATTATCTATGGGGTATTGTCAAGAGGAAATTGAGAAACAAGAGACCAAAAAATGCAGATGAGCTGAAGGCCACTGTCAAAGAAACCTGGGCTTCCATACCACCTCCATGCCACAAAGGCCAGAGGACTCATAGACCAGTGTGATGGTCTCAACCACCCACCGACTCAGGGTTTGCTCGCACTGGACAGAGCAGATTGAGTCTTTCCTGGCCTGCTTCCTGGAAGGAAGGAGGACAAAAGGCTTGCAGTACAATGGAACCCAGCGAGGAAGTGGGCACTTTAGGTACATACCTGGGTCTCGGGTAAAGAAATGCCCTGGCCATGCCCGGGAAGGTCCCCTATCTTCTTCAGCAAGGATATAGCAAGTAAGAATATTGTCTTAAGCGTGAGGAACTTGTCGCAACTCTCTCGCACACTTGGCAATATAATCACCATTGGCTAGTAAATTTGTTAGTTTAGTCACAAGAATTATATATACACACACACACACACACCCACATACACACATATATATATATAATATATAATATATATATAATATATACGTATATTCACATTTTACAGTGGGGAAAAAAAGTATTTAGTCACCACCAATTGTGCAAGTTCTCCCACTTAAAAAGATGAGAGAGGCCTGTTATTTTCATCATAGGTATACCTCAACTTGAGAGACAAAATGAGAAAACAAATCCAGAAAATCACATTTTTAAAGAATTAATTGGTAAATTATGGTGGAAAATAAGTATTTGGTCATAACAAAATTTCATCTCAATACTTTATATACCCTTTGTTGGCAATGACAGAGGTCAAACATTTTTCTGTAAGTCTTCACAAGGTTTTCACACACTGTTGCTGGTATTTTGGCCCATTCCTCCATGCAGAGCTCCTCTAGAGCAGTAATGTTTTGGGCTGTCGCTGGGCAACACGGATTTTCAATTCCCTCCAAAGATTTTTTTATGGGGTTGAGATCTGGAGACTGGCTTGGCCACTCCAGGACCTTGAAATGCTTTTTACGAAGCCACTCCTTCGTTGCCCAAGCGTTGTGTTTGGGATCATTGTCATGCTGAAAGACCCAGCCACTTCAATGCCCTTGCTGATGGAAAATCTCACGATACATGACCCCATTTATTCTTTCGTTTACACGGATCAGTTGTTCTGGTCCCTTTGCAGAAAAACAGTCCCAAAGCATGATGTTTCCCCCATGCTTTACAGTAGGTATGGTGTTTTTTGGATGCAATTCAGCATTCTTTCTCCTCCAAACACGAAAGTTGAGTTTTTACCAAAAAGTTCTATTTTGTTTCATCTGACCATATGACATTCTCCCAAGCCTCTTCTGGCTCATCCAAATGCTCTCTAGCAAACTTCAGACGGCCTGGACATGTACTAGCTTAAGCAGGGGGACACACGTCTGGCACTGCAGGATTTGAGTCCCTGGCGGCGCAGTGTGTTACTGATGGTAGCCTTTGTTACTTTGGTCCCAGCTCTCTGCAGGTCATTCACTAGGTCCCCCGTGTGGTTCTGGGATTTTTGCTCACAGTTCTTGTGATAATTTTGACCCCACGGGGTGAGATCTTGCGTGGAGCCCAGATCGAGGGAGATTATCAGTGGTCTTGTAGGTCTTCCATTTTCTAATAATTGCTCCCACAGTTGATTGCTTCACACCAAGCTGCTTACCTATTGCC